>CP092882.1:9417581-9482048 GCA_030710605.1 Cordylochernes scorpioides | reverse complement strand
CATCGAGTATAAACATCCACGCCCTGGGAGCGAATCTCACAATGGACACTTTTTAACAAGAAATATTTGCTTCAATAGCTTCCCATTCTTGGAAAATTCCAATCCCACCAGTGAATTCAAGTAATCAAGTGATGTTATGGCACATTGAAGTGGAAAACTCGAATTTCTTTCTACATGTGTATGTATTAAGGCATACCCTAACCACGTTCACATGAGTTTTTATTATAGCTTTTTAAATTATTTTATTTTTTTCACATGTGTATATATATATGTGGTGTAGTTAGAAGTAAAAGCAGTCGCTAATTTTTTTTCTCACCATGATTATCATGGTCTGTACCACGTGTACATGGGATATGTATCACCACTGGGAAGTTTTTCAGCCAAACTCTACTAGAGTTGGGCCAAAAACAGTCGCTAACCTTTTTTCTCACCATGATTATCATGGTCTGTACCACGTGTACATGGGATATGTTTCACCACTGGGAATTTTTCAGCCAAACTCTACTCAACGGATGTCTACGTTAAACGATATCTACCTAGAAGCGGAGAATTGTCTATTGACTTTCGTTTTACATCTACGCCCGTGGAGGAGCCTTGGTTCTCTCTCGTCAACTATACGATTGAATATATAAATACTTCGATTATCCTCCTCGTTATTTTGTTGTTTTATTCTATTATAGGAAATTTATCTATGTTTAGCTTTTCTATAATCCTAACGTTTTTCGAGCAAACTTTTCATTTCTATACAGAAGAACCTTTAGATAATAAAAATACATATATTGGATTGAATAAAATATTTATTTTTCAATATTCATTCAATCCAAAATATGCCTTTTTATTATCTAAAGATTTAAAATTGTTGCATCATGATTAATGCGCGTATTTTTAAAATTATTTATAATATTATTTTTAATATATTTAGAATTTAAATTATATATATATATATATGTAGTAATGTAGTTTATGCTGTTGGATGAATGCAGTGTGGCATGTTGGTTAGAAGCAGTCGTGGTTGTTGAGCGATGGGTGGTAAGGACACACAGGAGACAGGATCCAGAGGCAAAAACCCGTGAGGAAATAGATCGGGGAGGAAAGATAGAAGGTCCCAGAACAACCCCTAGAACAACTGGCGTCGAGGCCACCTCGGTGAGAACTGCACTTTGATCATCCCGTCTAGCCGCTTTTAAGCCGCTTTTTGTAAGATAAGTCCCCTAGGGGAGAATGAAGTCGTGATACTTGTTTACCAAGGGGGTTGTTTGTTAACCTGGCTATCTTCCCTCTTTCCTTGTACTCCCACACAGGCCATTTTATTTTACGTATCTCCAAATATTATTATAGATGTCCCCCCCCTTTCAAAGAAGAATTTGTGCAGGAAATTCTTTGAAGGTGGGAAATAATTTGGCTATGTACAAATTAATTTTATGTGTAGGTTAATATGGTACAGAGTGTAGGTATGGACAATCATAGCTATGTACAATATGGATACGTGAATGAGGATGTGACGAGAATGGAAAGGTTGAAAGTAAGAGAGCTGTAAAGTAAGTGGTTTAACATTGTAAAATGAATAAAGGAAACCATTAGAAAGAGGCTGGAGCAAATAGTCATCTCTGCAGCATTCGTCAACAAAACGTGATGCTAATATGTATTGAGACATTTCACAGAGATACTTTAGAATGGAGGAGATTGATTAGGCAGACAACTTATGTGCGGTTCTCTTGATAACACTAAAATTAATAAATTAAACAAATAATGGACATGCACGTACGTGAAAAAGAAAAAGACCTTCGGGGTCGAGTGAGAAAAAAAGTGGACCTTTGCGGTCAATTGACAAAAAATGAGACCTCTGAGGTCGAATGGTTGAAAAAAAAAAAGCCTTGACTTTCAGAACCTAAGTTTCAATGTAGGAATAGATTCACTGCAGAAAGACTGAGAGGTTCAGCGAAAATTTGGTCATTTGTCCTTAAAAACATAAGTTGATGTATGAAAAATTAAAGAACAAGAGTTTTTTTTTTTTTAAGAGCGATGGGGAAGGATAAGAAAAAATTTCGAGAGAACATGTTATTAAGAATAAAATAAGACATTGTAAGCTTGAAAGGTTGTTGCATGATATCTGAAAATTGTCCATTAATTGAATTATAAATGAGAGATATGTATGATAAATATAAAAGGAAATTTTAAAAACAAAAAAAAAAACATAAGTAAAAGTGACTTAAAAGTTGAAATAAATTTTGAAATTTGAAAAAAAAAAAGTGTGTGGTGGGGATTAAATTAAATGAGATTTTAAAATTAAAAATAAATAATAATAAAAGATAAGAGTTGGTCGAGGTGAAATTAAAATTGTATTGGAGTTAATAAAAGGTTGAGGGGGAATATATAAAAATAAAAGACTAAATACATATTGGTTAACATGTTTGAACAAAAAAATAATAATAATTTTTATGAAAAAAGATTGATATGCCCCATGCCCATTTAAAGTCGTATGTATAATGTATATTGGCGAGCGAGTATTTTTTTTAACGGCTATTCAAATACAGTAGATACATTGTTTATGATAGTTTCAGGTAGAAATGGTACTACAGTGTGGACACGATTTAAAAAAAAAATTGGTCCCAGGTGAATGAAAAGTGAGATAATTTGGTTGAGTTGATAAAGAAAAAGTTCACGCTATGCCATGATGTGATAGTACTACACATAAGTTGTTGTAAATTTGGGGTTATTCTCAGATGACCAGTTTGATTAAGGGGGCATTAATAGTAAATATTAATTTTTAAAAATGTGTAACTCTTTAAAGTTAAGCAATTTAAGGAATTGAATTATAGTTAAATAAATGAAGTAAATTTAAACATAAAATGGGCATATTATGGTTTTAAAATTGATATGAGATAAGTTATTTAGAGCCTAAACTGTGCTAAAAGTGGGCTAACATGGACGTGATATATATAACAAGCAAAAATGTAAACGGACGAAATCAAAATAAAGTTAAACACTCACTGTTGATGGGTTTCTGTTGGACTTCGAAGCTGGGTTGTGTTGAAGACTTGGAGAGCTTCGGGGTCGCAGATTGAACCTTGGTTCATGTTGGAAAGTCCCGATGGGGAATGTGGTTGCCATACATGGCGTGTAGACGAGTCCGCGGGACGTAGGCGGCTTGATCCGCTCGTGGTGGCGTAGACTGGCAGGGGACGGCGTTGTTGGAAGCAATTGTCCCAGTGGGGTTTTGCATTACTCTACTACTGTCGGGATGCGTTGGATCGCAGTCACTAAAGCTCTCGTAGCACTTCTCCTCACTGAGACTGGGGTTGTCTCGCTTGTCCGGCGTGCTAGAGTCACTGAGGTCTGTGTCCTCTAACAGTAGGCGGTGGTCATGTTGAGGGTTCTTGGACATCTCATCTTCCACAGTCAGCTCATGTGGATTAAGGGTAGTGGGATCTTGGGAAATCTGTGCAATTGGGACTTGGGAAGTCTTTTCAATTTGGACTTGGGAAGTCTGTGCAATTGGGACTTGGGAAGTCTTTTCAATTTGGACTTGGGAAGTCTGTGCAATTGGGACTTGGGAAGTCTTTTCAATTGGGACTTGGGAAGTTTGTTCAATTTGGACTTGGGAAGTTTGTTCAATTGGGACTTGGGAAGTCTGTTCAATTCGGACTTGGGAAGTCTGTTCAATTTGGACTTGGGAAGTTTGTTCAATTGGGACTTGGGAAGTATGTTCAATTCGGACTTGGGAAGTCTGTTCAATTCGGACTTGGGAAGTCTGTTCAATTGGGACTTGGGAAGTCTGTTCAATTGGGACTTGGGAAGTATGTTCAATTGGGACTTGGGAAGTCTGTTCAATTGGGAATTGGGAAGGTGCGACGTGAAGAATTTGGGGCGTGGGTATTGGTTTTGTGATAGCTTGCTCGATGGGATGGATTTGCGCTTCCCGGAGAGAAGACCTCTGCTCAGGAGTCTGTACCTGGTGGAGGAGAGTATTGTTGGCGGCGAATGGTTGTTTACGACATTGTTTGTTGCAATGATTCTGGCCACAGTACCGACATGGTGAAGATGGCAGGCTGTTTGCACCGTGGGAAGACCTGGGTTGAAATCTCTGGGTGCTGGTGTAGGGTCCCGAGATATAAGGTGGACCACTGCTCGCTTGGCGTGTCGTGGGCTGGGTATATTCCCGAATCCTTGTTACCCTTCCATACCACTCGGTTAGGGAGGTTGGCGGTATGATCCTTACTAACTGTTGGTCCCCGAAGGGTAGTCCTTCGGTCAAGGTTTCCAAGATAGTCTCTTGGGGCAGGCCTAGTTGTAGCCCCATGGCGGTCTTGGTGCGGTAATATTCTTCCAAGGACTGATCTTGTAGGCGCAGGGCGAAGTATTTAGAGTAAGTGACTTCGCTGGTCGAGGGGTAGAGATCCAGCAAGGTGTGTCTCGCCTGGAAGTAGTTCCGAGTGTCCAGCCGAAGCTGGTGGAAGTATTGCAAGGGCTGTTGGACCAGGAACAGCGGCAGTCTGTCTAGCTTCTCGGAAGCAGAGAGTCCAGCTCGGTCCGCTTGGTTGTCGTAGGTCTCGAAGAAGCTTTGTGTTGGATACGTACCGTCATACTTGGGCATCTCTAGGTCTTGACGGGCCTTTGGGCGGAGGTTTTGTAAGGCAATTGTGAGCTGGGTTACCAGGTTCTCCAGAGTGATTGGGGCGGAGGGGAGCTCCACTCTCTCGTCGACCTGACCTACCTCGGATGGGGTCTGGTTCTTGTCCTTGTTCATCCTGTCGGCTCTCTGTAGTAAGGTAGTCGATCCTGTAGGATGACTGTAGTGTGTTGGTCAAATGCAGTCGTTGTGGCCTCAATGTTAGAGTGGGTTCAGGCGTGAATGTATTGCACCAAAGAACGAGACATGGTAGATGTCACCACGGAGATGGCGAAAAAGAGTGAGTCTAGCCGGCGCCGGTAGGGGAGAGCTGTCTAGAGGGGTCTGTCCATCATTGTGTCTCAAAGCCGACTAATCTGTTTGAGTAAGAAAGGGCACACCTAGGAACCCGACTTGTTTTTCGGACCTCTTTCCTCCTTCTGGCATCGACTGTCACTCACTCGAAATTTTATTTTCACTTTGGCAATTACATTATACATTTATGCAATACATGGAGACATATATATATTGGAATATATTACAAGATATATATATAAGATTATTACTATAAAATATTATGTACTATAAAACATTTGTATTTTGATACACTAAATACACCACCTGCTTTAAACTTTGATGTGATAAATAAAGAGATATTTTAGGTGCTACCTAAAAATATTGTCGCGGAGATAAATAAAGCAAGGGCAAATTTGGGAATAAATAATTTATTACAAGAGGTATTTGTAGGGAGAGAGAGAGTTTTGTACAACTTACCCAAGTTAAAAGTTAATCCTAATGAACGGCGTTAGCCACCGTCCCGTTTTCCTTATTTACATATCAGCTTCCCCCCTCCCGGGGTCCAGGGATGATTGACAGTTGTCCCATCTGGATGGAGCTATTTGACATTACTCCCTCTTTAGAAAAAACAGCGACCCGCTGATTAGCTTGTCTCAGCCCTTGTTCTGGAAGGAAATCTATCACGGCCTGTGTTCCCTAGCAGAATGGAATGTTGTTCTTCAGGGTCCAGGTAGGGCTTCATCCGAATGACATGAACGATATCCTTGGATTTCCGTGATCGGGGAGACGGGTCCACGGGCTCTACTTCATACGTAACTTCTGAAAGCTTCTTGGTCACCTTGTAGGGACCGAAGTATCTCTTCAGTAGCTTTTCTGAGAGCCCTACTTTTCGGATGGGAGTAAAAACCCACACAAGATCATCCTTCTGGTAATAGACTGGAGTATGTTTCTGGTCGTAAAGTCTACGGTCTTTCGCCTGTGATTGTAGAAGGCGTGATCGGGAGAGTTGACGCGCTTCCTCAGCTCTGGTCACAAGTTCCCCAACGTAGTCGTCAGAGATCTCATCTGGTAGGTAGGGTAGTACGGCATCGATGTAGGTCTCGGCCTCGCGGGCGTGGACAAGAAAGAACGGAGTGTAGCCGGTCGCCTCCTGTTTAGCAGTGTTGTAAGCAAAAGTCACGTAGGGTAAAACTTGGTCCCAGTCCTTCTGCTCGACACCTGTGTACATGGACAACATGTCTCCCAGAGTTTTGTTGAACCTTTCAGTCAGGCCGTTGGTCTGGGGATGGTAGGCCGTTGTAAATCTGTGCACAATTCCGCACAGAGCATTGATCTCTTTTATTACTTGAGAAATGAAATTTCTTCCGCGATCTGTTATCATTTCTCTAGGAGCTCCATGCTTTAAGATAACATCTTCAACCAGGAACTTAGCTGTTTCGATTGCTCCTCCGTCTGGGATCGCTTTCGTTATGGCATACCTTGTCATATAATCGGTGCACACAATGATCCAACGGTTTCCATCTTTAGAAACTGGAAATCTTCCAAGGAGATCGACCCCGACCTTATAGAATGGCTTTTCTACGGGCGGTATGGATACAAGTTGTCCAGCCGGACGTCGAGGTAATTTCTTCCTTCGTTGACACTCCCGACAATGGCTTACATATTGGCGAACAGTTCTATAAAGGCCAGGCCAATAGAATCGTTTCTTGACTTTGTCATACGTTCGGGCGAAACCCAAATGCCCAGCTGTAGGAGCGTCATGTAAATCTGCCATAACTTCCGATCTTAAGTGCTTAGGGATCATCATAAGCCAGGGTCTTCCAGTTGTGCTATAGTTTTTCTTGTATAATATGCCGTCGATAATGCTGAATTCCTTTCTGGTGTAGCCCGAGTTTAAATTATCGATTATTTTAGCTAAATCCGGGTCTTTAGTCTGCTCTATATCGACGTTGGTTAGTGACATCACAGCACTTGGTGGATCGTTCTCAAGCGGGCTCCTTGACAGACAATCGGCATCCTTATGTTTGCGTCCGCTCTTGTAGATAACGGTCACGTCAAATTCTTGCAACTTCAGCGCCCATCTTGCCAAACGGCCAGAAGGATCTTTCTGCCCTACCAACCAACATAGAGAATGATGGTCAGTGACAACCGTGAATGGTCGACCAAACAAATATGGGCGGAATTTGCTAATAGACCAGACTACAGCAAGGCATTCTTTTTCCGTTGTAGAATAGTTATTTTCAGCCTTTGTCAAGCTTCTAGATGCATAAGCTATAGGCCGCTCCTTTCCACCTTTTATTTGTAGAAGAACAGCTCCAATACCATGTCCGCTTGCATCCGTGTGTAGATGGGTATCAGCGGATTCATCAAAGTGTCCTAAGACAGGCTCTGAAATTAGAGCTGTTTTAAGGACTTCAAACGCTTTCTCTTGAGCTGCATCCCAATAAAATTGTTTTTCAGTCTTCAGTAGGTCATGCAAAGATCTAGCTTTGTCGGCAAAGTTCTCAATAAATCTTCGGTAATAGGAACATAATCCAAGAAAGCTCCTCAGTTCAGAGATATTCCTTGGCCTCGGAAATTTAGAGACGGCTTCAACTTTATCTGGATCGGGATGAATTCCATTGGCGTCAACAAGGTGTCCCAAAATCTTTATCCTCCTTGATCCAAAAAGACACTTTTTGTGGTTCAAGCTTAGTCCAGCTTTCTGGATGCAGCTTAATACAAGTTGTAGACGACGTAGATGTTCCTCAAAGGTAGGTGCGTAAACTACGATGTCGTCCAGGTAGCAAAGGCACATGTTCCATTTAAGACTGCCCAGAACACTATCTATCATCCTTTCAAACGTTGCTGGAGCGTTACAAAGACCGAAAGGCATTACTTGGAATTCATACAACCCATCTGGAGTGATGAAAGCAGTTTTCTCCCTGTCTTTTTCGTCCACTTCAATCTGCCAATACCCGGACCGAAGATCCATCGTGGAGAAGTAACTAGAGCCGGCTAAACTATCCAAGGCATCGTCAATGCGTGGCAGAGGGTAAACATCTTTTTTTGTTATCTTATTTAATCGACGGTAATCTACGCAGAATCTCCAGGTCCCGTCTTTCTTTCGAACTAGAATAACTGGAGATGACCAAGGACTTTCAGAGGGCTTCACGATGTGATTTTCAATCATCTTGTTCACTTCTTCTTGAATTAGTCTTCGTTCACTTGGTGCTACTCTATAGGGCCTCTGTTTGATAGGAGAGTGGTCTCCTGTGTTTATCTTGTGCTTCACAGTACTGGTGGGCTTAATAGAAGTACTCCCAAAGTCAAATATGTCGATAAACTCATCAAGGCATGAAACAAGCTGTAACCTTTGAATTTCAGACAGCCCTGGATCTAGAGTAAGGTTTATCTTCTGTGACCATTCACGTGACTTTAGCTGCGTTTCTTGTAACTTATCGCTGGATTCAATAAGACTGCAGATATTCCCATTCTCATAACTTTCCATGGTGCACATATTCATTCCTGATGGAATCAGTTGCGGCCAAGACGCTCCATTCGCCACCCAAATGCTACCTCGGCCGTGTCGAAATGTAACCAATGAGTTTGGTATAAGAACTTCTTTTCTTAATAATAAGTCCTTAGAAGTTGAGACTAAAACATCTCTAACACCGCATACTTCTTCGTTTATCACACTGATCTTCTTTATTGATTTAGGCGGGATGACAAAGTCGTCGGAAGCAAACAATCTCTGGTTTTCCTCCTCTCGAGATTCCAGGACGGAGGTTTCCCCGAGATGGAGTTCATTTCTGCCACAATCAATGACGGCTTCGGTGGCCTTGAAGAAGTCCCATCCGAATATGATGTCATGGCTGCATTCCACCATAACAATGAATTCAAAGGATATCTTCAGACCATTAACTTCTATGTTCAGGACACATTTTCCTAGGGTCTCTATTAAATTTTTATTTGCGGCTTTAAGAATGGGACCTGGTTCTTTGAAGAGAGGTGTCTTTAGTTCGCGTCGAAATTTGTCTGAAATAACAGAAAAGTCGGCTCCTGAATCCACCAATGCTTTAATTTTGCGTCCATTTATTTCGACCATAACAAAATTTTCTTTTAATTTAGCGGCGATATACCCTGGAGGATTTTCCTCAATGGCGACCTCACCCCCGTTAGAAGCCGCTCCACTTAGTTTTTCACATTCTGAGGCTTGGGAGAACGGCTGAAACGACGGGTTGGCGACTGGGATTGTCTTCGGGCTGGCGACCTTGCGCGGCTTGGATGTGGGGAAGAGCTCCGGTAGAAGTACGTCGAGGTTTGGGGCGTTACATAGTCGTCGTCGGCGTCATATCTCGGGGGTCGACTCGAAAATCCAACATTTCTTCCTTCTCCGCCATTCCTTGACCTGGCTTCAGCGAAGACCTGCCGTCGTTCCCTACAATAACGGACGACATGTCCGGGTCGTCCGCAGTGGAAGCAGATAGGTTTGTCGTCGTAGGTTCTCCAATGTTCCGTCTTCCTGGGTTGGGTTGGTCGGTCGATATTATAATAGGGCGTTCGTGGTTGTTGTTGTACCACGTTGACTTGTGGTCTGGTAGGTTGTAGAGCACGGCTGACCTCTTCCCTCACAGTCTGTTCCAGGGCGTTCACCTCTCGGAGAGGATTGATCACTTCAGGTGCTGAGAAAACCTTTTGTATCTCTTCTCTAACGATGCGGCGAATTAAGCCGGCCAAGTCGTCTGAGTCGTCAACACACGAAATGGGCATTACGTTTGACAACCTGGCGAATTTCGTACGGCCGATCCGGCGCTGCTTGACGGTTGTCAGATGACGGCAGAACTTCAGGATCTCATCTACCGTCTGTATGTCTTTCGCCACCAATACCTGGTATGTGTCCTCCGAAATTCCCTTTATAATGTGAGCAACTATCTCACCTTCTTCCATGCGAGGGTTCACCTGGTGGCAGAGACTAAGAATCTCCTGGATGTAGGACTCGCTGGATTCTTCGGCCTTCTGTGCTCTTGACTTCAGAACTTCCTCGGCGCGTCGAGCAGAATCCTCCTGCAGTCCGAACACACCGCGGAATGCGTCTTCAAAGCTTCTCCACGAGTTGAGTGATTCTTCGTTATTATCAAACCACCTTCCAGCAGTTCCGTTCAAGTAAAATACGACGTTGGCAAGCTTCATGGTCTCGTCCCATCTGTTGTACTTCGACACTCTCTCGTACTCTTTCAACCACTGTCCAGGGTTTATATTTCCATCTCCAGAAAAGGTAGAAGGATCTCGTTGGCGTTGACAAGAGAGGTAGGATCCGTTAACAGTAGGTCTGTGGTCGTCTTCCATTTCTATTCGTTGTGGCAAAGGTTGAAGAATTGGTTCACGTCCCTGTAGACGTCGACTTCTTCGAAGTTCCGTCACGCTACCCAGCGTCTCCACCAAAATATGTCGCGGAGATAAATAAAGCAAGGGCAAATTTGGGAATAAATAATTTATTACAAGAGGTATTTGTAGGGAGAGAGAGAGTTTTGTACAACTTACCCAAGTTAAAAGTTAATCCTAATGAACGGCGTTAGCCACCGTCCCGTTTTCCTTATTTACATATCAGCTTCCCCCCTCCCGGGGTCCAGGGATGATTGACAGTTGTCCCATCTGGATGGAGCTATTTGACAATATAGTTGTCTTATTATTGACTGGTTTAACCTTGTAGAATGGTTGAGACACGTTCTGGAAAGATGCAAGACGCGTCTGAGGAGAGAATCGAGACTGTAGAATCTGCCAAACCGCAGCTTGGTGTAACAATATTGATTGCTCTATATTCAGAAAGATAAACCTATCTTAAGCGGATCATGTTTTAAACGGAATTTGTGTCATCCAGTCATTTCATCTTCATCCCCCGCATGACCTGTTAAACAGGATTTACTGTAGATGATTGTACACTCCCACACGATATTTCTTTATCTTTACCACTAAGTCAGTAAAAAGAGATAAAAGTTGTGTAGAGATGGTCATATATCCTGACCCCAACTTCACTATCCAACATTGCCGGAGTTGTTGTCCAATGATCCAAGTTGGCTGATTGCGATGCACCCTCTCATCGAATTTTCCAAAAAACTCGGCTTGCAAGTGGTTGCAACAATTAGCAGCAATCAAACCTCAGTATTTTGGAAATGCAATAAACTGGGGAGGAAAAAGCGGCGCAGTCGGGCGTATGATGGGAGGTAATCACGGCTCGGGGTAATTTGATTGGGGGTTGACGTGTGCGGATGGTTAACTCTATAATTGGGTTGGTTGGCTGGATCATCGATCTGGCCAATCCCCTTCTTTCGACTTCTTAGTCCTGCTTATCCCCGGCCTCTTCTTGATAGTTCTACCTTTTAGCCCTGCTTATCCCCGGCCTCTTCTTGATGATCCGACTTCTTAGTCCTGCTTATCCCCGGCCTCTTCTTCTTGATGGTTCTAACTTTTATTCCTGCTTATCCCCGGCTTCTTCTTCTTGATGGTCCGACTTCTTAGTCCTGCTTATCCCCGGCCTCTTCTTGATGGTTCTAATTTTTAGTCCTGCTTATCCCCGGCCTCTTCTTGATGGTTCTACCTTTTAGTCCTGCTTATCCCCGGCCTCTTCTTCTTGATGGTTCTACCTTTTAGTCCTACTTATCCCCGTCCTCTTCTTCTTGATGGTTCTACCTTTTAGTCCTGCTTATCTCCGGCCTTTTCTTCTTGATGGTTCTACCTTTTAGTCCTGCTTATCCCCGGCCTCTTCTTCTTGATGGTTCTACCTTTTAGTCCTGCTTATCCCCGACCTCTTCTTGATGGTTCTACCTTTTATCCCCGGCCTCTTCTTCTTGATGGTTATACCTTTTAGTCCTGCTTATCCCCGACCTCTTCTTGATGGTTCTACCTTTTAGTCCTGCTTATCCCCGGCCTCTTCTTGATGGTTCTACCTTTTATTCCTGCTTATCCCCGGCCTCTTCTTCTTGATAGTTCTACCTTTTAGTCCTGCTTATCCCCAGCCTTTTCTTCTTGATGGTTCTAACTTTTAGTCCCGCTTATACCTTTTATACCTTTTAGTCCTGCTTATCCCCGACCTCTTCTTGATGGTTCTACCTTTTAGTCCTGCTTATCCCCTGCCTCTTCTTGATGGTTCTACCTTTTAGTCCTGCTTATCCCCGGCCCCTTCTTCTTGATGGTTCCACCTTTAACTCCTGCTTATCCCCGGCCTCTTCCTCTTGATGGTTCTATCTTTAAGTTCTGCTTATCCCCGGCCTCTTCTTCTTGATGGTTCTACCTTTAGTCCTGCTTATCCCCGGTATCTTCTTCTTGATGGTTCGACTTCTTAGCCCTGCTTTCCCCGGCCTCTTCTTCTTGATGGTTCTACCTTTAAGTCCTGATTATCCCAGGCTTCTTCTTTTGATGGTCTTATCTTATAGTCCTGCTTATCCCCGGCCTCTTCTTCTTGTTGGTTGGACTTCTTATCTCTGCTTATCTCCGGCCTATATACCTCTATATGTATATGCTATACACGTACGGTGTATATAATGTATATACTAACATATGTATATACCACTAACATGAGCGTTTTCTATATGGCAGAGCGCCATCTAGTGAAACAGAATTCAACTAAACGTTGATTTAACTTGTTCCCTGATATGTGGCCATGATACTCTACGTATAACTTCACATGTTCTCTGGGTGTAAATAATGTGATAGTACCGAATTTTATTCTGATAGATGGCGCAAGCCATCAGCAACGTTCATTTGCCTGAACAGGAGATGCCTTTTGTCCATAATAGTAACTGCACAGATATACTAAATATCATCACCGGGAATATATCTACAGTATGTATAAACGTATGATTCTTGTTTATAATAAAAAAAAAATTATACTGTGCCCTTACTGCAATGATATATTAATGGGAGGGCCTGGCTCATCAGTGGTGAACCCTTCCAGCGGTTTCGTCAGTTTAATCTACCATCCCGCTGTAATATTGCATATTGGGCTGTTTTGCTTTTGTATTGAAACTGAAGCTGGCATCTTAGAAAAAGTATTTTAAATGAACAATGGACATAAGCTATGAGGACAGTAGAAATTCATAATTCTAACTATAAAACAGTTGCATCATATTAAGGTTTTATTTATTTATGCTTATGAGGTGATACAGCAGCGTATTTACAACTAGAGAGGAGACAAAATGAATTGACATATCATGAGTGCATAATGTAGCTGCTGTATTGTCCGTGAGGTCAAGAGACGTACGGACCTCTGTGGTGTTGATCTCTTGGCGGAACGACTTGGAAGTCGGACTCGGGCCCCCCCCACTACGGCAAAGTGGATCAACTTCGGGGGGGATATTAAAGTAGAGGTAGGTAATAAGTTTTGTTTATATTTATTATTGATGAAAGATATATTTTTTTTATATAAAAGACTTATTTTATTTATCTTAATTGAACAAAGTGCAACATACTAATAATATATAAATATAGATGTACACCTATCCCCCGATTTACACGGTAGATACGTTCCTGAGAAAAACGTGTAAATCGGGGGATAGGTGTACACAGAAATAAAAATAAAATGCATTGACAGGTTAAAATATGTAGTCAGCACATAAGCTCGGGATTCCTCGTGAGATGTGTACACAGCGCATGTGTTCAATCACAGTAGCATTTAGTATAGTGCGATAAAAACAACAAAAAAAACTTATTTGTAAAACCGTGTAAAAGCGAAAAGGTGTAAAACAAGTACCGTGTAAATCGGGGGATAGATGTATTTCACATATTTATAAAAAACAATAATATTGGTCGATGGTCAAATATATTTAAAGGTCAAGACTCCAAGGATAGGTTTCTTTTTAAAATTGTTTATTCACAAATCTCAAGCTTTCAGGCAGGAAAGACCTTCTACAGGAGAAAAAGACAATACAATATGCATACTATACACAGAGGTCTTTCATTATTCTACCACGGGCCAGGAAGGCAATAGAAATCTCCACAGGAAAACTATCAAATTAAATAAACTATGGACATAAGCTATGAGGACATTAGAAACACATATAATTATATACACAGGGTAGCCCATAAGTCTTGAAAACTTCATTTTTTAAAATTAAAAATTAAAAGACAAACCAGAATAGAAAACTAGAACTATTTTATTCTAGTGTGCCTTTTAATTTTTAATAAAAAATGAAGTTTTTCAGGACTTATAGAACACTCTGTATATATCAAATAGCGCGTTAATACATCATAGTATGCATACTATACATGGAGGTCTCCCATTATTCTACTATGGACCAGAAAGTCAATAGAAATCTCCACAGGAAAACAATCACCAAACATTTCATTATATATTTTAAATGAACTATGGATATACGCGATAAGGACAGAGTAGATATACATATAATTATAAATACATGTAACAGATGTATCATAGTATACGTACTATACATGGAGGTCTTCCCACCATGGGCCAGAAAGTCAAAAAATCTCTTCAGGAAAACAATCATCAAACTTTTCATTATATATTTTAAATGAACTATGGATATACGCGATGAGGACAGAGTAGAAATACATATAATTATAAATACATGTAACAGATGTATCATAGTATACATACTATACATGGAGGTCTTCCCACTATGGGCCAGAAAGTCAATAGAAATCTCTCCACAGTAGAACAATCATATCAAACCTTCATTATGAATTTTAAATGAACTATGGACATAAGTTATGAGGATATTAGAAATACATATAGTTATATACTAGATGGCTCGTTAATACATCATACTATGTATACTATACATGGAGGTCTTCTAGTATTCCACCATGGGCCAGAAAGTCAATAGAAATCTCTCCACAGGAAAACAATCATCAAACTTTTCTTTTTCAGAAGGGAACTATCGATTCCAGTAGAGTCTACCCCCGTCGTTCTAAATAGCATTTGTCTTCCAAGCATCATTTCAACTTCCCCGGGGGTAAAAAAGTGGGAAGCTCAGGTGGGAGGTGCGACAATTAGCTAGTGTCCGATGAGCCGCAGTCCATTAGATGTATTTGCTATTCATCACTCGTAGCTATTTGTCTTCATTCACCTCCCTTAATTGTCGGCTGTCAGCAAACCCTTTCTTCTGATCGACACTTGGAATTCCTTCTTCTTGATTGGATTCTTACTCTTTTTTTTTATTCCAATATTTATCGTTTTTATTATTTTTATACATAGATATAGATTGAAAATTTTTCGGGAGGAAATTAATCCATAGAAGCAATGGGCGCCTCTCCCCTCAAAATAAACGTCAAAACCCGACGCCATCCATTGACCGTCGGCGCAACTAGCGGCCTCGGGTCGGTGACAAAGCAACAACACCAGCTTTCCATATATATTTTCATCTATATTCTAGCCATAGATTTGGCCCAGCCACATGGCCAGCAAAACACCTCTTTGGTAGATTGTGAAGATTCCATTAGATCCCGTGTGGATCTCATGGAATAAAGTCCGCCCTAGACTGACGAGGGCCATTATCCCGAAACCATGGTCTCTAGGTGGACGCTTCTCAGTTTGCCAATGCTGGTGTTGTGGCTTTGTCACCGACCCGAAGCCGCTAGTTGCGGCGACGGTCAATGGATGGCGTCGGGTTTTGACGTTTATTTTGACGAAAGAGGCGCCCATTGCTTCTATGGATATATAGATATATTAAAAATAAAAAAGGCATATCTTGACCAGGAACACATGTGCTTTCAGATGACAGAGAACCTGTTCCCTGATATTTGGCCAACCCAATTTCTTGATAAATCAAGAAAAGTCATCCACGAACGCGTTTAGCGGTGTTGGAGCTATCAATGGCGGCTAAATCAATGTTTAGTTGATTTCTGTTCCACTAGATGGCGCTCTACCATCTGAAAAGCACATGTGGTCCTGGTCAGGATAAGCCTTTTTCATTTTTAACATCAACACCTGACCTTTTTTTTATTATTTTTTTCTATTATTTTTTCCCATATATATAAGCAGAATGATCCAAAACAGTATTAGAGCTCTAAATAACCGGTCTGGTAGATTAAATTGGCGAAACCACTGGGAGGGAACACCACTGATGAACCAAGCCCTCCCAATATTTTTTTTTATCGCAGTAAGGACAGTAGAAGTTTGATTTATTTATGAAAAGAAACATTCGAGTCTTAATGTCTTCATTCGTTATATATAGATGGCGCGCTATTGATTTGTATTATATACTAGCGGATGTACCCGGCTTCGCCCAGGTTTTTCTCGAGGGAATGTTTGTAGTCTAGTAATAAGAAAATATACTACACCTAAAAACTATCAGAGAAAAGAGAAACCACGGAAGGTGAACAGAAAAATGCTTACAATGGATGTTATGTTTACGATATCAAGTTAAATAAAAACAAAGATAAAATATGCATATGTTGGTCACTATAAATTTGTATATTTGTTAGGCGAAATTAGAAACATGATAAAACAATTGGGTATTTAAAAACAAATGTATAAATAAAAGTTGAAGTATAATAAACAATGTTAAAGATTAGTTTTAATTATTAATCAAGATTGTGTGTGAATATATGAGAAAGATGTAATATCGTTGTTGTTTTCTTGGCCGACTGTTTTACATATGGTGTTATCTTAAAATTGCTTGTTTTGAATATTTTTTAGATTGAGATTATTAGCTAGTATGTAAAAAAATTAACTCTGTTGAAATTTAATTTTGTATTTATATATAAATAAAATTAACTCTGTTGATTTTTTTTTGTATTTAATCGATAACACCGAAGTTACGCATGTTAATGTTATTAAATATATTTTGATGTTAAGCAAAACCTGCTCCATCTCGTTTTACATAAATGTTGAAAATTTGGTAGAAATTGATGCATTGTAACGAAAGTTTTTAGTGATGTCCACTTATGAAATTTCCATTTTATTAATATAGATATATTCCTAGTACATGTGTGATACAGGCCATGATAATCATGATGGGTAGAAATTGGCGACTGCTTTTACTATAAGTATACCACATGTCTACACATATGAAAAGCAGTTCGACCTTTGCACTTACAAATGTGCCAGAGTCCTATTTGGTTACTTGCAATCGCTGGTGGGGTTGGACTTTTGCAAGAATCGGGGGCCATTGGAGCATTTTTTTTTTTCAATTATAAAAAAGTACCTAATGCAGGATTCAATCCCGGGTCGTAGCGGTCGAAAACCAACGGTTTAGACCATCCTTGGATATCGCCGGTAGTCTGTTTTTTTTTTTTTATGAAAAAGAAGAAGATAGAGGAAATTTTGTTCACACTTGGTTATCTCGTATGTCTTCAATAAAGGTCACTGTAATATCTTTCATAGTTATTGTCTCAACCCCGATATACATGCTGAAAGGTACAACTCCCTTAAGGTTTGTCCATGAGTGTACGTTCAATAATTGAAATAAATCCCAAAACAATATCTATATATAAAATAATTGCGAATTCTTTGAAAAAATCAAGAATTACTTTCATTTTTGGTTATAAATAATGCTTACTTTTATCCTGGGAATTGTTAACACAATCAATGGTTACTCTTTCAAGGCACACACTTTCACTTTTTCATCTCCTGTATTTGTTATTTAGGGGTTCCCGTCATTTTAACCTATAAAGATAAAGAGTGAAAACTTTAGAAAAAAATCTAATTTCAAAAGTAACAAAAAGAGAGATTTTAAAAGTAATCTCTTAAAAAAAAAGTTTTAAAACGACAAAAGTTTTCAAGTCGTCTGACATCCATCTCCAGAAATGGAAACAAACGTTAGAAAAGTCAATTTTTTGGGAGTGTAGACTATTTATTAAAATTTCTTCGCAGACGAGAATGTTCATAGGATGTCCATCTGGTGCTAACCTGATGGATGGACAGACGCCAATTGAGTTACTGGCCCCACGGATCGATGTCCATCGTCTGATTAACCCAAGTAAGGCGTCTGATTCACTTTATCTATCGTTTGGGATAGAATGGTCCTTAGTAGACGTGCCATGATAATCATGGTGGAGGTAGTAAGCAACGTTTGGAATAGAATGTTTTATGTCCTTAGTACACGTGCCATGATAATCATGGTGGGGTAGTAAGCAACGTTTGGAATAGAATGTTCCATGTCCTTAGTACACGTGCCATGATAATCATGGTGGGTAGTAAGCAACGTTTGGAATAGAATGTTCCATGTCCTTAGTACACGTGCCATGATAATCATGGTGGGGTAGTAAGCAACGTTTGGAATAGAATGTTTCATGTCCTTAGTACACGTGGCATGATAATCATGGTGGAGGCAGTAAGCAACGTTTGGAATAGAATGTTCCATGTCCTTAGTACACGTGGCATGATAATCATGGTGGAGGCAGTAAGCAACGTTTGGAATAAAATGTTTCATGTCCTTAGTACACGTGGCATGATAATCATGGTGGAGGCAGTAAGCAACGTTTGGAATAGAATGTTTCATGTCCTTAGTACACGTGCCATAATAATCATGGTGGGGAAGTAAGCAACGTTTGGAATAGAATGTTTCATGTCCTTAGTACACGTGCCATAATAATCATGGTGGGGAAGTAAGCAACGTTTGGAATAGAATGTTTCATGTCCTTAGTACACGTGCCATGATAATCATGGTGGAGGTAGTAAGCAACGTTTGGAATAGAATGTTTCATGTCCTTAGTACACGTGCCATAATAATCATGATGGGGCAGTAAGCAACGTTTGGAATAGAATGTTTCATGTCCTTAGTACACGTGGCATGATAATCATGGTGGAGGCAGTAAGCAACGTTTGGAATAGAATGTTTCATGTCCTTAGTACACGTGGCATGATAATCATGGTGGAGGCAGTAAGCAACGTTTGGAATAGAATGTTTCATGTCCTTAGTACACGTGCCATAATAATCATGGTGGGGAAGTAAGCAACGTTTGGAATAGAATGTTTCATGTCCTTAGTAAACGTGCCATAATAATCATGGTGGGGAAGTAAGCAACGTTTGGAATAGAATGTTTCATGTCCTTAGTACACGTGCCATAATAATCATGGTGGGGCAGTAAGCAACGTTTGGAATAGAATGTTTCATGTCCTTAGTACACGTGCCATAATAATCATGGTGGGGCAGTAAGCAACGTTTGGAATAGAATGTTTCATGTCCTTAGTACACGTGGCATGATAATCATGGTGGGGTAGTAAGTAACGTTTGGAATAGAATGTTTCATGTCCTTAGTACACGTGCCATAATAATCATGGTGGGGCAGTAAGCAACGTTTGGAATAGAATGTTTCATGTCCTTAGTACACGTGCCATAATAATCATGGTGGGGCAGTAAGCAACGTTTGGAATAGAATGTTTCATGTCCTTAGTACACGTGCCATAATAATCATGGTGGGGCAGTAAGCAATGTTTGGAATAGAATGTTTCATGTCCTTAGTACACGTGGCATGATAATCATGGTGGGGCAGTAAGCAACGTTTGGAATAGAATGTTTCATGTCCTTAGTACACGTGCCATAATAATCATGGTGGGGCAGTAAGCAACGTTTGGAATAGAATGTTTCATGTCCTTAGTACACGTGCCATGATAATCATGGTGGGGCAGTAAGCAATGTTTGGAATAGAATGTTTCATGTCCTTAGTATACGTGCCATAATAATCATGGTGGGGCAGTAAG
Organism: Cordylochernes scorpioides; assembly: GCA_030710605.1. Classification (NCBI taxonomy): domain Eukaryota; kingdom Metazoa; phylum Arthropoda; class Arachnida; order Pseudoscorpiones; family Chernetidae; genus Cordylochernes; species Cordylochernes scorpioides. The sequence goes on along the minus strand of CP092882.1, from coordinate 9,462,498 downwards.
CAACGTTTGGAATAGAATGTTTCATGTCCTTAGTACACGTGCCATAATAATCATGGTGGGGCAGTAAGCAACGTTTGGAATAGAATGTTTCATGTCCTTAGTACACGTGGCATGATAATCATGGTGGGGCAGTAAGCAACGTTTGGAATAGAATGTTTCATGTCCTTAGTACACGTGCCATGATAATCATGGTGGGGTAGTAAGCAACGTTTGGATTAGAATGTTTCATGTCCTTAGTATACGTGCCATGATAATCATGGTGGGGTAGTAAGCAACGTTTGGAATAGAATGTTCCATGTCTTTAGTACACGTGCCATGATAATCATGGTGGAGGTAGTGAGCAACGTTTGGAATAGAATGTTTCATGTCCTTAGTATACGTGCCATGATAATCATGGTGGGGTAGTAAGCAACGTTTGGAATAGAATGTTCCATGTCTTTAGTACACGTGCCATGATAATCATGGTGGAGGTAGTAAACAACGTTTGGATTAGAATGTTTCATGTCCTTAGTATACGTGCCATGATAATCATGGTGGGGTAGTAAGCAACGTTTGGAATAGAATGTTCCATGTCTTTAGTACACATGCCATGATAATCATGGTGGAGGTAGTAAACAACGTTTGGAATAGAATGTTCCATGTCCTTAGTATACGTGCCATGATAATCATGGTGGAGGTAGTAAGCAACGTTTGGAATAGAATGTTTCATGTCCTTAGTACACGTGCCATGATAATCATGGTGGAGGTAGTAAACAACGTTTGAAATAGAATGTTCCATGTCCTTAGTACACGTGCCATGATAATCATGGTGGAGGTAGTAAGCAACGTTTGGAATAGAATGTTCCATGTCCTTAGTACACGTGCCATGATAATCATGGTGGGGCAGTAAGCAACGTTTGGAATAGAATGTTTCATGTCCTTAGTACACGTGCCATGATAATCATGGTGGAGGTAGTAAGCAACGTTTGGAATAGAATGTTTCATGTCCTTAGTACACGTGCCATAATAATCATGGTGGGGCAGTAAGCAACGTTTGGAATAGAATGTTTCATGTCCTTAGTACACGTGCCATGATAATCATGGTGGAGGTAGTGAGCAACGTTTGGAATATAATGTTTCATGTCCTTAGTACACGTGCCATGATAATCATGGTGGAGGTAGTAAGCAACGTTTGGAATAGAATGTTTCATGTCCTTAGTACACGTGGCATGATAATCATGGTGGAGGCAGTAAGCAACGTTTGGAATAGAATGTTTCATGTCCTTAGTACACGTGCCATGATAATCATGGTGGGGCAGTAAGCAATGTTTGGAATAGAATGTTTCATGTCCTTAGTATACGTGCCATAATAATCATGGTGGGGCAGTAAGCAACGTTTGGAATAGAATGTTTCATGTCCTTAGTACATGTGCCATGATAATCATGGTGGAGGTAGTGAGCAACGTTTGGAATAGAATGTTTCATGTCCTTAGTACACATGCCATTATAATCATGGTGGAGGTAGTAAGCAACGTTTGGAATAGAATGTTTCATGTCCTTAGTACACGTGCCATGATAATCATGGTGGAGGTAGTAAGCAACGTTTGGATTAGAATGTTTCATGTCCTTAGTACACGTGCCATTATAATCATGGTGGAGGTAGTAAGCAACGTTTGGAATAGAATGTTTCATGTCCTTAGTACACGTGCCATGATAATCATGGTGGAGGTAGTGAGCAACGTTTGGAATAGAATGTTTCATGTCCTTAGTACACGTGCCATTATAATCATGGTGGAGGTAGTAAGCAACGTTTGGAATAGAATGTTTCATGTCCTTAGTACACGTGCCATGATAATCATGGTGGAGGTAGTGAGCAACGTTTGGAATAGAATGTTCCATGTCCTTAGTACACGTGCCATAATAATCATGGTGGGGTAGTAATCAACGTTTGGAATCGAATGTTTCATGTCCTTAGTACACGTGCCATGATAATCATGGTGGAGGTAGTGAGCAACGTTTGGAATAGAATGTTTCATGTCCTTAGTACACGTGCCATTATAATCATGGTGGAGGTAGTAAACAACGTTTGGAATAGAATGTTTCATGTCCTTAGTACACGTGCCATGATAATCATGGTGGAGGTAGTAAGCAACGTTTGGAATAGAATGTTTCATGTCCTTAGTACACGTGCCATTATAATCATGGTGGAGGTAGTAAGCAACGTTTGGAATAGAATGTTCCATGTCCTTAGTACACGTGCCATAATAATCATGGTGGGGCAGTAAGCAACGTTTGGAATAGAATGTTTCATGTCCTTAGTACACGTGCCATTATAATCATGGTGGAGGTAGTGAGCAACGTTTGGAATATAATGTTTCATGTCCTTAGTACACGTGGCATGATAATCATGGTGGAGGTAGTAAGCAACGTTTGGAATAGAATGTTTCATGTCCTTAGTACACGTGCCATAATAATCATGGTGGGGAAGTAAGCAACGTTTGGAATAGAATGTTTCATGTCCTTAGTATACGTGCCATGATAATCATGGTGGAGGTAGTAAGCAACGTTTGGAATAGAATGTTTCATGTCCTTAGTACACGTGCCATGATAATCATGGTGGGGCAGTAAGCAACGTTTGGAAAAGAATGTTTCATGTCCTTAGTACACGTGCCATGATAATCATGGTGGAGGTAGTAAGCAACGTTTGGAATAGAATGTTTCATGTCCTTAGTACACGTGCCATGATAATCATGGTGGAGGCAGTAAACAACGTTTGGATTAGAATGTTTCATGTCCTTAGTACACGTGCCATGATAATCATGGTGGGGCAGTAAGCAACGTTTGGAATAGAATGTTTCATGTCCTTAGTACACGTGCCATTATAATCATGGTGGAGGTAGTAAGCAACGTTTGGAATAGAATGTTTCATGTCCTTAGTACACGTGCCATGATAATCATGGTGGGGCAGTAAGCAACGTTTGGAATAGAATGTTTCATGTCCTTAGTACACGTGCCATGATAATCATGGTGGAGGTAGTAAGCAACGTTTGGAATAGAATGTTTCATGTCCTTAGTACACGTGCCATGATAATCATGGTGGAGGCAGTAAACAACGTTTGGATTAGAATGTTTCATGTCCTTAGTACACGTGCCATGATAATCATGGTGGAGGTAGTGAGCAACGTTTGGAATAGAATGTTTCATGTCCTTAGTACACGTGCCATTATAATCATGGTGGAGGTAGTAAACAACGTTTGGAATAGAATGTTTCATGTCCTTAGTACACGTGCCATGATAATCATGGTGGAGGTAGTAAGCAACGTTTGGAATAGAATGTTTCATGTCCTTAGTACACGTGCCATTATAATCATGGTGGAGGTAGTAAGCAACGTTTGGAATAGAATGTTCCATGTCCTTAGTACACGTGCCATAATAATCATGGTGGGGCAGTAAGCAACGTTTGGAATAGAATGTTTCATGTCCTTAGTACACGTGGCATGATAATCATGGTGGAGGTAGTGAGCAACGTTTGGAATATAATGTTTCATGTCCTTAGTACACGTGGCATGATAATCATGGTGGGGAAGTAAGCAACGTTTGGAATAGAATGTTTCATGTCCTTAGTATACGTGCCATGATAATCATGGTGGAGGTAGTAAGCAACGTTTGGAATAGAATGTTTCATGTCCTTAGTACACGTGCCATGATAATCATGGTGGGGCAGTAAGCAACGTTTGGAATAGAATGTTTCATGTCCTTAGTACACGTGCCATGATAATCATGGTGGAGGTAGTAAGCAACGTTTGGAATAGAATGTTTCATGTCCTTAGTACACGTGCCATGATAATCATGGTGGAGGCAGTAAACAACGTTTGGATTAGAATGTTTCATGTCCTTAGTACACGTGCCATGATAATCATGGTGGGGCAGTAAGCAACGTTTGGAATAGAATGTTTCATGTCCTTAGTACACGTGCCATTATAATCATGGTGGAGGTAGTAAGCAACGTTTGGAATAGAATGTTTCATGTCCTTAGTACACGTGCCATGATAATCATGGTGGGGCAGTAAGCAACGTTTGGAATAGAATGTTTCATGTCCTTAGTACACGTGCCATGATAATCATGGTGGGGCAGTAAGCAACGTTTGGAATAGAATGTTTCATGTCCTTAGTACACGTGCCATGATAATCATGGTGGAGGTAGTAAGCAACGTTTGGATTAGAATGTTTCATGTCCTTAGTACACGTGCCATGATAATCATGGTGGGGTAGTAAGTAACGTTTGGAATAGAATGTTTCATGTCCTTAGTACACGTGCCATAATAATCATGGTGGGGCAGTAAGCAACGTTTGGAATAGAATGTTTCATGTCCTTAGTACACGTGCCATAATAATCATGGTGGGGCAGTAAGCAACGTTTGGAATAGAATGTTTCATGTCCTTAGTACACGTGCCATAATAATCATGGTGGGGCAGTAAGCAATGTTTGGAATAGAATGTTTCATGTCCTTAGTACACGTGGCATGATAATCATGGTGGGGCAGTAAGCAACGTTTGGAATAGAATGTTTCATGTCCTTAGTACACGTGCCATAATAATCATGGTGGGGCAGTAAGCAACGTTTGGAATAGAATGTTTCATGTCCTTAGTACACGTGCCATAATAATCATGGTGGGGCAGTAAGCAATGTTTGGAATAGAATGTTTCATGTCCTTAGTACACGTGGCATGATAATCATGGTGGGGCAGTAAGCAACGTTTGGAATAGAATGTTTCATGTCCTTAGTACACGTGCCATAATAATCATGGTGGGGCAGTAAGCAACGTTTGGAATAGAATGTTTCATGTCCTTAGTACACGTGCCATGATAATCATGGTGGGGCAGTAAGCAATGTTTGGAATAGAATGTTTCATGTCCTTAGTATACGTGCCATAATAATCATGGTGGGGCAGTAAGCAACGTTTGGAATAGAATGTTTCATGTCCTTAGTACACGTGCCATAATAATCATGGTGGGGCAGTAAGCAACGTTTGGAATAGAATGTTTCATGTCCTTAGTACACGTGGCATGATAATCATGGTGGGGCAGTAAGCAACGTTTGGAATAGAATGTTTCATGTCCTTAGTACACGTGCCATGATAATCATGGTGGGGTAGTAAGCAACGTTTGGATTAGAATGTTTCATGTCCTTAGTATACGTGCCATGATAATCATGGTGGGGTAGTAAGCAACGTTTGGAATAGAATGTTCCATGTCTTTAGTACACGTGCCATGATAATCATGGTGGAGGTAGTGAGCAACGTTTGGAATAGAATGTTTCATGTCCTTAGTATACGTGCCATGATAATCATGGTGGGGTAGTAAGCAACGTTTGGAATAGAATGTTCCATGTCCTTAGTATACGTGCCATGATAATCATGGTGGAGGTAGTAAACAACGTTTGGATTAGAATGTTCCATGTCCTTAGTATACGTGCCATGATAATCATGGTGGAGGTAGTAAACAACGTTTGGATTAGAATGTTTCATGTCCTTAGTATACGTGCCATGATAATCATGGTGGGGTAGTAAGCAACGTTTGGAATAGAATGTTCCATGTCTTTAGTACACATGCCATGATAATCATGGTGGAGGTAGTAAACAACGTTTGGAATAGAATGTTCCATGTCCTTAGTATACGTGCCATGATAATCATGGTGGAGGTAGTAAGCAACGTTTGGAATAGAATGTTTCATGTCCTTAGTACACGTGCCATGATAATCATGGTGGAGGTAGTAAACAACGTTTGAAATAGAATGTTCCATGTCCTTAGTACACGTGCCATGATAATCATGGTGGAGGTAGTAAGCAACGTTTGGAATAGAATGTTCCATGTCCTTAGTACACGTGCCATGATAATCATGGTGGGGCAGTAAGCAACGTTTGGAATAGAATGTTTCATGTCCTTAGTACACGTGCCATGATAATCATGGTGGAGGTAGTAAGCAACGTTTGGAATAGAATGTTTCATGTCCTTAGTACACGTGCCATAATAATCATGGTGGGGCAGTAAGCAACGTTTGGAATAGAATGTTTCATGTCCTTAGTACACGTGCCATGATAATCATGGTGGAGGTAGTGAGCAACGTTTGGAATATATTGTTTCATGTCCTTAGTACACGTGCCATGATAATCATGGTGGAGGTAGTAAGCAACGTTTGGAATAGAATGTTTCATGTCCTTAGTACACGTGCCATGATAATCATGGTGGGGTAGTAAGCAACGTTTGGAATATAATGTTTCATGTCCTTAGTACACGTGCCATGATAATCATGGTGGAGGTAGTAAGCAACGTTTGGAATAGAATGTTTCATGTCCTTAGTACACGTGCCATGATAATCATGGTGGAGGTAGTGAGCAACGTTTGGAATAGAATGTTTCATGTCCTTAGTACACGTGCCATTATAATCATGGTGGAGGTAGTAAGCAACGTTTGGAATAGAATGTTTCATGTCCTTAGTACACGTGCCATGATAATCATGGTGGAGGTAGTAAGCAACGTTTGGATTAGAATGTTCCATGTCCTTAGTACATGTGCCATGATAATCATGGTGGAGGTAGTGAGCAACGTTTGGAATAGAATGTTTCATGTCCTTAGTACACGTGCCATTATAATCATGGTGGAGGTAGTAAGCAACGTTTGGAATAGAATGTTTCATGTCCTTAGTACACGTGCCATGATAATCATGGTGGAGGTAGTGAGCAACGTTTGGAATAGAATGTTTCATGTCCTTAGTACACGTGCCATTATAATCATGGTGGAGGTAGTAAGCAACGTTTGGAATAGAATGTTTCATGTCCTTAGTACACGTGCCATGATAATCATGGTGGAGGTAGTGAGCAACGTTTGGAATAGAATGTTTCATGTCCTTAGTACACGTGCCATTATAATCATGGTGGAGGTAGTAAGCAACGTTTGGAATAGAATGTTTCATGTCCTTAGTACACGTGCCATGATAATCATGGTGGAGGTAGTGAGCAACGTTTGGAATAGAATGTTCCATGTCCTTAGTACACGTGCCATAATAATCATGGTGGGGTAGTAATCAACGTTTGGAATCGAATGTTTCATGTCCTTAGTACACGTGCCATGATAATCATGGTGGAGGTAGTGAGCAACGTTTGGAATAGAATGTTTCATGTCCTTAGTACACGTGCCATTATAATCATGGTGGAGGTTGTAAACAACGTTTGGAATAGAATGTTTCATGTCCTTAGTACACGTGCCATGATAATCATGGTGGAGGTAGTAAGCAACGTTTGGAATAGAATGTTTCATGTCCTTAGTACACGTGCCATTATAATCATGGTGGAGGTAGTAAGCAACGTTTGGAATAGAATGTTCCATGTCCTTAGTACACGTGCCATAATAATCATGGTGGGGCAGTAAGCAACGTTTGGAATAGAATGTTTCATGTCCTTAGTACACGTGCCATTATAAACATGGTGGAGGTAGTGAGCAACGTTTGGAATATAATGTTTCATGTCCTTAGTACACGTGGCATGATAATCATGGTGGAGGTAGTAAGCAACGTTTGGAATAGAATGTTTCATGTCCTTAGTACACGTGCCATAATAATCATGGTGGGGAAGTAAGCAACGTTTGGAATAGAATGTTTCATGTCCTTAGTATACGTGCCATGATAATCATGGTGGAGGTAGTAAGCAACGTTTGGAATAGAATGTTTCATGTCCTTAGTACACGTGCCATGATAATCATGGTGGGGCAGTAAGCAACGTTTGGAATAGAATGTTTCATGTCCTTAGTACACGTGCCATGATAATCATGGTGGAGGTAGTAAGCAACGTTTGGAATAGAATGTTTCATGTCCTTAGTACACGTGCCATGATAATCATGGTGGAGGCAGTAAACAACGTTTGGATTAGAATGTTTCATGTCCTTAGTACACGTGCCATGATAATCATGGTGGGGCAGTAAGCAACGTTTGGAATAGAATGTTTCATGTCCTTAGTACACGTGCCATTATAATCATGGTGGAGGTAGTAAGCAACGTTTGGAATAGAATGTTTCATGTCCTTAGTACACGTGCCATGATAATCATGGTGGGGCAGTAAGCAACGTTTGGAATAGAATGTTTCATGTCCTTAGTACACGTGCCATGATAATCATGGTGGAGGTAGTAAGCAACGTTTGGAATAGAATGTTTCATGTCCTTAGTACACGTGCCATGATAATCATGGTGGAGGCAGTAAACAACGTTTGGATTAGAATGTTTCATGTCCTTAGTACACGTGCCATGATAATCATGGTGGAGGTAGTGAGCAACGTTTGGAATAGAATGTTTCATGTCCTTAGTACACGTGCCATTATAATCATGGTGGAGGTAGTAAACAACGTTTGGAATAGAATGTTTCATGTCCTTAGTACACGTGCCATGATAATCATGGTGGAGGTAGTAAGCAACGTTTGGAATAGAATGTTTCATGTCCTTAGTACACGTGCCATTATAATCATGGTGGAGGTAGTAAGCAACGTTTGGAATAGAATGTTCCATGTCCTTAGTACACGTGCCATAATAATCATGGTGGGGCAGTAAGCAACGTTTGGAATAGAATGTTTCATGTCCTTAGTACACGTGCCATTATAATCATGGTGGAGGTAGTGAGCAACGTTTGGAATATAATGTTTCATGTCCTTAGTACACGTGGCATGATAATCATGGTGGAGGTAGTAAGCAACGTTTGGAATAGAATGTTTCATGTCCTTAGTACACGTGCCATAATAATCATGGTGGGGAAGTAAGCAACGTTTGGAATAGAATGTTTCATGTCCTTAGTATACGTGCCATGATAATCATGGTGGAGGTAGTAAGCAACGTTTGGAATAGAATGTTTCATGTCCTTAGTACACGTGCCATGATAATCATGGTGGGGCAGTAAGCAACGTTTGGAATAGAATGTTTCATGTCCTTAGTACACGTGCCATGATAATCATGGTGGAGGTAGTAAGCAACGTTTGGAATAGAATGTTTCATGTCCTTAGTACACGTGCCATGATAATCATGGTGGAGGCAGTAAACAACGTTTGGATTAGAATGTTTCATGTCCTTAGTACACGTGCCATGATAATCATGGTGGGGCAGTAAGCAACGTTTGGAATAGAATGTTTCATGTCCTTAGTACACGTGCCATTATAATCATGGTGGAGGTAGTAAGCAACGTTTGGAATAGAATGTTTCATGTCCTTAGTACACGTGCCATGATAATCATGGTGGGGCAGTAAGCAACGTTTGGAATAGAATGTTTCATGTCCTTAGTACACGTGCCATGATAATCATGGTGGAGGTAGTAAGCAACGTTTGGATTAGAATGTTTCATGTCCTTAGTACACGTGCCATGATAATCATGGTGGGGCAGTAAGCAACGTTTGGAATAGAATGTTTCATGTCCTTAGTACACGTGCCATGATAATCATGGTGGAGGTAGTGAGCAACGTTTGGAATATAATGTTTCATGTCCTTAGTACACGTGCCATGATAATCATGGTGGAGGTAGTAAGCAACGTTTGGAATAGAATGTTTCATGTCCTTAGTACACGTGCCATGATAATCATGGTGGGGTAGTAAGCAACGTTTGGAATATAATGTTTCATGTCCTTAGTACACGTGCCATGATAATCATGGTGGAGGTAGTAAGCAACGTTTGGAATAGAATGTTTCATGTCCTTAGTACACGTGCCATGATAATCATGGTGGAGGTAGTGAGCAACGTTTGGAATAGAATGTTTCATGTCCTTAGTACACGTGCCATTATAATCATGGTGGAGGTAGTAAGCAACGTTTGGAATAGAATGTTTCATGTCCTTAGTACACGTGCCATGATAATCATGGTGGAGGTAGTGAGCAACGTTTGGAATAGAATTTTTCATGTCCTTAGTACACGTGCCATTATAATCATGGTGGAGGTAGTAAGCAACGTTTGGAATAGAATGTTTCATGTCCTTAGTACACGTGCCATGATAATCATGGTGGAGGTAGTGAGCAACGTTTGGAATAGAATGTTCCATGTCCTTAGTACACGTGCCATAATAATCATGGTGGGGTAGTAATCAACGTTTGGAATCGAATGTTTCATGTCCTTAGTACACGTGCCATGATAATCATGGTGGAGGTAGTGAGCAACGTTTGGAATAGAATGTTTCATGTCCTTAGTACACGTGCCATTATAATCATGGTGGAGGTAGTAAACAACGTTTGGAATAGAATGTTTCATGTCCTTAGTACACGTGCCATGATAATCATGGTGGAGGTAGTAAGCAACGTTTGGAATAGAATGTTTCATGTCCTTAGTACACGTGCCATTATAATCATGGTGGAGGTAGTAAGCAACGTTTGGAATAGAATGTTCCATGTCCTTAGTACACGTGCCATAATAATCATGGTGGGGCAGTAAGCAACGTTTGGAATAGAATGTTTCATGTCCTTAGTACACGTGCCATTATAATCATGGTGGAGGTAGTGAGCAACGTTTGGAATATAATGTTTCATGTCCTTAGTACACGTGGCATGATAATCATGGTGGAGGTAGTAAGCAACGTTTGGAATAGAATGTTTCATGTCCTTAGTACACGTGCCATAATAATCATGGTGGGGAAGTAAGCAACGTTTGGAATAGAATGTTTCATGTCCTTAGTATACGTGCCATGATAATCATGGTGGAGGTAGTAAGCAACGTTTGGAATAGAATGTTTCATGTCCTTAGTACACGTGCCATGATAATCATGGTGGGGCAGTAAGCAACGTTTGGAATAGAATGTTTCATGTCCTTAGTACACGTGCCATGATAATCATGGTGGAGGTAGTAAGCAACGTTTGGAATAGAATGTTTCATGTCCTTAGTACACGTGCCATGATAATCATGGTGGAGGCAGTAAACAACGTTTGGATTAGAATGTTTCATGTCCTTAGTACACGTGCCATGATAATCATGGTGGGGCAGTAAGCAACGTTTGGAATAGAATGTTTCATGTCCTTAGTACACGTGCCATTATAATCATGGTGGAGGTAGTAAGCAACGTTTGGAATAGAATGTTTCATGTCCTTAGTACACGTGCCATGATAATCATGGTGGGGCAGTAAGCAACGTTTGGAATAGAATGTTTCATGTCCTTAGTACACGTGCCATGATAATCATGGTGGAGGTAGTAAGCAACGTTTGGAATAGAATGTTTCATGTCCTTAGTACACGTGCCATGATAATCATGGTGGAGGCAGTAAACAACGTTTGGATTAGAATGTTTCATGTCCTTAGTACACGTGCCATGATAATCATGGTGGAGGTAGTAAGCAACGTTTGGAATAGAATGTTTCATGTCCTTAGTACACGTGGCATGATAATCATGGTGGAGGTAGTAAGCAACGTTTGGAATAGAATGTTTCATGTCCTTAGTACACGTGCCATGATAATCATGGTGTAGGTAGTAAGCAACATTTGGAATAGAATGTTTCATGTCCTTAGTACACGTGCCATTATAATCATGGTGTAGGTAGTAAGCAACGTTTGGAATAGAATGTTTCATGTCCTTAGTACACGTGCCATGATAATCATGGTGTAGGTAGTAAGCAACATTTGGAATAGAATGTTTCATGTCTTCTATGATTGATGTTCACATTACCGATCAAATACCTATTTTATTATTATCCTTAGTACACGTGGTACAAAACTTGGCTCCATCTATTGACCTTCTCCGCAAACTGGCGGACTCAGGTCGGTGACAAAGTTTTAACACCAGCTTTGGTAAACCGATAAACGCCCACGTCCTGAATATGGTTTCAGGATAATGGCCCTTGTTTGTCCAAGGCGGACTATGATATCCATCTATATTTTGACCATAGATATAACCTAGCTACATTACCAAATGAACACCTTTTTAGTAAATTGTGAAGATTTCACTTGAACATTTGAGGATCTCATAAAAAAAAAAAAAAAAAAAAGAAGTCGGTGGACGAGTAGGTAACACCCTCGATTCCCGACAGTCATGAACCGGGATTGAATCCCGCGTTAAAATATTGTTCAATATGTGAATAACCTTCACGTATTATTCACTGTTTCAATTATCATAAACTAGGTCTCTCTTTTTGAGCGGTACCTAATAAAGTGATTTTGAACCTGGAGGGAATCAAAGTCCGCCCTGGACAGACAAGGGCCATTAAGCCGAAACCATGGTATCAAGATGGGCGTTTCTCAGTTTAGTAAAGTTGGTGTTGGGGCTTTGTCACCGACCTAAGTCCACTAGTTTACGTAGAAGGTCAATACATGACGTCTAGTTTTGGTTTCAGAGTCGACCTTTATTTTTATAAACATATATATTAAGGAATATAACAAAATCCATAGGTTAAATAGGATCAATAACCATATGATCAATTTTAGATTTAAAGTTTAAAACACACTTTATTTGAAAAAAAAACGCGCTATTACGAAACACAAACAATATTATAAAAATAAAAATACAACCTTTCGCATTGAGTTTCTTTTATTATCTAATTATAATATCATAATAAAAGAAACTCAATGCGAAAGGTTGTATTTTTATTTTTATAATTTGTAGCGCAAATTTTTCGTTTACTTCAACTTGAAACACAAACAAGGAACAAAACTACGCCATCACCAAACATATCACCATCCTGGAAACAGGAACCAACCTAGTTTATAAAACTCCTGTAGCTGCTGTCCATCTACCTAGGTAAAACTGAGAAGTTATCATTTGAAGAACGCACGAAGAAAGCATGAATCCAGACTACAATAGACTGTTATCCTTATTATGGTTCAACATCATAAACAATCATAATACCAAACTGGAACAAGAGTCAAATAATATACTATAATACCCCTCTCTGTGAAACAAGAAATTATTTGAAAGTTGGACCTCAACAATAGACAAAACAGTCAAATTAATTGTCCGGGCTGGGATGATTTTACCAAGGCTACAGTCGCCTGCTTCCACTGCGCTTTTGGTGACCACCAAGGCCGAAGCTGTCCAACTTTCGCCAACCCGCGCACGGCCAAGTGCGCCAACTGCTCAGCCAAGGGCCTCTCTGCCGACCACGAGGCAAGATTAATGTCTTACCCAACTGCCAGAGCTAGAGCAGCAAAGTTCTAGTCCTCTCTTCCTGCTTCCTGACCTCCGCGGACCCAATCCGTCCTAACCTGCCTCTTCCTTGACGGAGATCCTGTCCCTAGCCTGGTCATAGTGCTTTGTATATATTCCGCTTTACGCGGCCATTGGGGCTCAAAAATCATCTATTTTGATTAGCAGCCCCGTAAATAAAGATATTTCCGATTCTCCCGTCAAAATATTCAGGACGAGCCCTCTTTTTATTCCCGCTTTATCTAATCTTCTTATCTAAACAAAACCTGTCTTTCTTTTATTTTCCCTGGCCTGGGGAATCTAACCTTTTTGAACAACCTTGGTTGCGTACAACACTTTGGTGTACATTCTGGTTTATGCGGCCTTTGGAGTTCAAAAATCTTTTATTTTGGTTAGCAGCCCCGTAAATAAATATATTTCCGCACAGTATCAATAGAAAGATAGAAACACCCTGGGAATGTGTATACAATTTACAAAATCTGACCCCAGAAAACTCAACAGTTCACCTTACAAACACAAAGTGCATCTACGCCTTGAGTTGGAGTCTTAAATTTGTTTGAAAAGTAAACGTTCAGCCTTTCGTAAAGCCATTTTTTCAAATAAAGTTATTTTTAATTACATCTTAAATTCTTTTATTATTGTGTGTTGTCGGTCATAAAAATACATTGTTTTTTACTATAAACTCTCTCTAGGAACTATCAAAATTTGATTTATAAACTAATATATTTATTTTTAACTTTTAAAATTACAAATATTATTTTTTACAGTCGCAAATTGTTTACCTCACACATACAACCTTTTTTTTTTTTACTATACTTTACTAAAGTAGAAGCATAGGGTGCCTCTCCCGTCAAAATAAACGTCAAAAACTGACGCAACCTATTGACCGTCGCCGCAAACTAGCGGCCTCGGGTCGGATGTCTCTAGGTGAACGCTTCTCAGTTTGCCAAAGCTGGTGTTGTGGCTTTGTCACCGACCCGAGGCCGCTAGTTTGCGGCGACGGTCAATAGATGGTGTCAGTTTTTGACGTTTATTTTGACAGGAGAAGCTCCCTATGCTTCTATGGATCATTTTCCTCCCGGCAAATTTTCCATCTATTTACTAAAGTACTTATAATTAGAGTAATAGTAAAAAAAAAATGTTTTTTTTTTATATATGTGTGTGTAAACACCTTACGACCCAAATAATAAAACAACCTACAAAAATGACGTTTACCCAAATATTATTTTATCAAAAAAAGAGATTAAGTATAGAGAAAATAATAACTACATATATAGAAATCATTGAAAAAAAAAAAGTCCAATTGTCATACTATATGGACCGAAAGAAGTTTACCTCAGAGACTACCGTCAACAAAAGAAAAGAAAAATTGTGTCCTTTAAACACAAGAAGAAAAAAAATCGAAACACTTGTTACAAGAGTTAGGGCAAAACTTTTTTTTTTCTTCTTTTTTTGACCAAACGATGAAAGTTCAGATCAATTTAGAAAATCAATATCACCTTCTGCTTCCCAAATAGGCTACTTCAAGTCATGAACGACTTTAAAAACAATGTGGAAAAATAGCAATTGAGGGCTTCAAACGAAAGGTGTTAGCCCCCAAATTGTCGCCAAAAGATACGTCTGATATATGTATATAGGGGAGGTAGAAAGCTTTCACCATTTTCTAATGACTCATTTGAAGTGGGGGATTTGCCCCTGATCGAATGTTTTCCCCCCTTTTTTTTCTTCCTTTCCCCCCCTTTTTCCCCTTCCCCTATGGAAAGTATTCGTCTGCCCAGCTCAGCAACTGGCGTTGTATTAATATCGCAGACGATATTGCGGTTTCGCGCCATTTTTCTCTTCCGTCTCTTTTGGATAAAATAATCAATTTTATGTCAAACGATTCTTATGGAAAACTTTGAAATTTTTTTCTTATGCAAAAAGAAAAAAAAAGTCCTAACGCCGGTTTAGTATAAATTTTTTGTTTTATTTTCAGAAGATTTAGAATTTTTGTGTTTATTTGTTTACGTAATATTTTGTGCAGATTTTCTCGATTTATTGTCAAATACTCTTTTTTTTAAAATGGTTCTTTACTGAAAGGTTTTTCACCGTTACGGAATGCTTTCTATGATTAATAAAAAAATTAAAAATTAAAATTTTTTGTTAATTTATATTTTTATAAATATGTGAATAAAAGTTTAATTAAAAGATTGGAATTAATATGTTAGAGGGGTGAAAAAATAAAAATAGAATGGAAACTTTAAACATTCTTATTATGCATAAAAAACTTTCTTATCTCCACCAATCACTAGGGTATCAAGTTGTGACACTTTATGGTGTCTGTTTGACAACCATTATGAATCGGTGAAGTAGAATGCATCTGTCTTTGTTATTAAGACTGGAAGCACTACTCAGTGGCAGGTCGACTTAGCTATATATTAAAATAACTCTACCTGGTTTTTACCCCAAAGAATGTTTGCCTAATGAACATTGTTTTTAATTAATGTTAATTATTATGATTGTTGTGTGTGTGTCTTTGCAAAATTGTATTTGTTGTAGCACAATTTGCATAGTTACAATTTAACATATTGCTGCTATAAATAGGACGTAAGTTGAGGAGTCCAGTTAGATCTATTAATTTATAAACTTTATCACCGTACATTTTCACTTTCGTACTTTTTTCCAATAAGACTGTTTCATGAACTTGTATAAAGTCTCTATATCTTCGTTATAGGTTCATCATGTCCTTTCCACATCATGGATTAACGCTTCGTTTATGGAACCGTAAATCCATGTCTCGATTCCGACTTTTTCCTTGCAATTAGGGTCTTGTTCGACCATTTCAAGTATGTTTCTGGATGCATTAACCCAATCCCATTTTGTTGTAATGTGGGGAACAAACATTGAAACGATAACTTGTTTAACATGAAATGTTCTTTATAACTATTATTCCAATTATGGGTTTAGATATCTCCGTTTCTTACTCTTTGTTTCGTAACCCTATTTGTGGATTTTCCTGTTTCAAATTTGCAGTTTAAGCTTTTGAATTTATGGTCTTCTTATTTCTTATTTTCACTTAATCATATCAGGGTATCAAGCTTGTGGAGCTTGAGATTTCTGATGGTGTCTGTTGGAGATGAGTATAGCTCATCAAAAGAGATTTGATAACCATAATGATTGGGTGAAGTAGAATGCATCTGCCATTAAGACTGGGAGCACTACTCAGTAGCAGGCCACTGACTTAGCTCCCAAACGAAATGGCCACTTCAGACATGAGGAACAGATGCCATGTGCAATTGCTCCTAACATGGAGTACAGACTCATCGTGTATCCCTGGATCAAGAAACCTTACAGGGTACTAACAGCCGGGCCAGCTGAACCCAGGTTTTTTTAGCAAGCTTGTTACTGCTCCTCCTCCTCCTTTCTCATCCGGACTTGGGACCGGCAAAGGCTGAGTTGAATTTGCAGTAAAATACAATATGTATATATATATATATAAAGCGAACAATTCTTAAGGATAAATTATCAGAAGATACCCAATCACAAATTCATTCAGAGACCTTCCTACAAGCCAAAAGGCAACAAATCAAGACTATTTTAAGCATACATTTTCTTTTAAAAGTAAAACAAATAAAAAGGAAACTCGTGCTATATAGAAATAGTTTAAATGTTCATGTAGAGCTATTGTTGCCCTATGTCAATTTGTCAATGTATCATATTATAAATGTTCTAATAAAAAACTCAATTTGATGTTTGCGAAAGAGCGATTGCTCGAAGCATATCATATATTTACCATTATATGTAATTTGCTGTCCTCAAAGCTCATGTCCATAGTTCATCTAAAATACCCATTCCAAGAGTCTAGCAACAGTATCACTATAAAAGGAAAACCAAAAAATGCAATATAACAGTGGTGTGGTAGATTAAACTGACGAAACCGCTGGGAGGGTTTACCACTGATGAGTCAGGCCCTTCTAATAATTTTTCAATGCAGTGAGGACAGTAGAAAATTGTTTATTTTTTAAAAAGAATCATACGCGACTTGTAGTTTCGAATTCTCATAGGTTTCTTTTTCCGTATAATATTTCGAAGTTCTAAGGAATGACATAGTAAATTAAGTAGAGTTTTTTACAAGTAGCAACGCGTTAATCAAGACTGGTGTTTATGTATAGCAGACGATTGGGTTATCTACGTATCGCCGACGTCTTCTGATCAGTTATTGCCCTCATTTCACTTTCACCATGGGGCACGACCGCTAATCTGATTGCACATGGCGTTTGATAGCACGGGCATGTGTTCGAATGTGGATATCTCTATCTCTCTAAGTCGCAATTACAGTAGTTACTTCTCTAGCGTTATTTTCCTATTCATTAAACCTAGGAGGACAATATACCACGTCATCCATATCCTAGAAATGAAACGATTAAAGAACGAATTTTTCTTTTCTTCTTTCTTATCTCCACTCAATCCTATTAAGGTATCAAGCTTGTAAAGCTTAAGACTTTTGATGGTGTCTGTCGAGGAAGAGTAGAGCTCATCAATGGATGAGTTTATACAGTCAATAATGTGTTTTGGGGTTAATTTTTCTTTTTCTTCTTCTTTCTTATCTCCACTCAATCATATTAAGGTATCAATCTTGTAAAGCTTGAGACTTTTGATGGTGTCTGCCGGGTAGAGTAGAGCTCATCAATGAATAAGTCAATGCAGTCAATAATGTGTTTGGGGTTAATTTTACTTTTTCTTCTTCTTTCTTATCTTCACTCAATCATATTAAGGTATCAAGCTTGTAAAGCTTGAGACTTTTGATGGTGTCTGCCGGGGAAGAGTAGAGCTTATCAATGGATAAGTCAATACAGTCAATAAAGTGTTTTGGGGTTAAGTTTTCTTTTAACTGCGATAAGAAATATTAGTAGAGGGCCTGACTCATCAGTGTTGAACCCTACCAGCGGTTTCGCCAGTTTATTCAACCATAGCCGTTTTTTAGAGATCTACTATTGTACTAGATTGGTTTTTCTTATATATCATGTATTTATACCATCTAAGGAAGGCAGCTTAGTGGTGTTTAGAGAACCTATGGACATAAGTTCATAGTTCTGTAGAATATACAGCTTCCTTTGTATCTACCGATTTTATCATTTTTAACTCATTGTTCATATATTTATTCATATTTATATTTATTCTGTAATTAACCTTATATAATCTTATATGAACATTGGAATAAAGTAGTTTCAATCTCAATCTCATTTTTAACGCTTTGCCTAATGCTTTAATTTTTCCTTCCGAGAACAAACATTTTTTGTCGAAACGTTGAGAAAAATTAAAAACAAATTTATTGCTGAAGTGTCTTTTATTTTAAAGAACTATGAATATTTAGTTTGAATATCAGTTGTAAATATAATCCACCCTGCGAGACTGTAAACACTACTTATAAGACAAAGTCGATGGTTTTAGTTAAGTCCGTTGAAGAAGGATTGAAATCTAGAATTTTAAAATAAAAAAGAAACCCCCACTGTGAGAAATCTGCGTAGTTTTTTAAACGCCTTTCACAATTTTACCTTGAATCATGACTTTGGTATATAAAATTTCGATTTATGCTGTTTTTGTCTATATTATATTAGATTCCAGCTCTCTATAAATAAATGCTATACTTCTTGTCTTGTATTATGGTATATTACTGTTGAGTTATTGAAATACGGTATAAGGTCTTGAGTGATTTCTTGATTTACTAAAAGTGACAAGAGACTAATTTTTGAAAGCCGCTTTGTACTGGTTAATTCTTTCAAAGGTATTTCCGATTTCACCAATGAAAAATAGTTCATTATTATCATTTCCTATTTATTGAGATGACCAGATTTAAGTCTGGTCATCTACGGACAATGACTTTCCAGAATGGTTGCAAGGTTTCCCACTATGTATTAAGTGTCAACCTGCAACCCCAAACTACATTATTGACTGTATTGGATCATCCATTGATGAGCTCTACTAATTCCCAGCAGATACCATCAACAAGCTCTACAAGCTTGATACCTTAATATGATTGAGTGGAGATAAGAAAGAAGAAGATGATTTCCTATTTATGAAAATTATAAAAATATTTTCAACGCAACTTTTAATATAAAATAAATATATAATTGAAATTTATTTCTACAGCCCTTATCCTACAATGAATTAAAATTTAAAGAGGAAGGGTATGGCTCATCAGTGGTAAACCCTTCCAACGATGTTCTGCCATTTTAATCTCCCGACCGCTTCACTATTGTATTGGAGAGACTGCTTGTTACAAAATAACTTTACTAGGTACCGCTCAAAAAGAACAACCTAGCTTATGATATTTACAACAATGAATAATATATGAAGGTTATTCACATATTAAACAAAATGTTAACGTGGGATTCAATCCCGGTTCATGGCTGTCGGGAATCGAGGGGGTTACATACTCGTCCACCGACGTTTTTTTATTTCGTATTGGACTTCCAAATGGTTCCAAAATCACTTTAATAGGTACCGCTCAAAAAGAGCAAACTAGTTTATTATAATTTGAACAGTGAATAATATATGAAGGTTATTCACATATTAAACAAAATGTTAACGTGGGATTCTATCCCGGTTCATGACTGTCGGGAATCGAGGGTGTTATATACTTGTCCATCGACTTCTCATCGTATTGGACCGGTTCTAAATCACTTTATTAGGTACCGCTCAATAAGAGCAACCTAGTTTATGATAATTGAAACAGTGAAAAATATGTGAAGGTTTATTTACATATTAAACAAAATGTTAACGCAGTATTCAATCCCGGTTCATGACTGTCGGGAATCGAGGGTGTTACCCACTTGTCCACCAACTTCTTATTATCGTATTGGACCGAGTTTCATGAATACTCTACATACAGTATTAAATACAGTAAATTTATGTTTTAAACAAACTACGGTCATATGTTTCTAAGATTGTAGAAATGTGTATCTAAATTGATGATATCATCGAGTAATTCTCTTCCACAAAATGACAACAAATAAGCCTATTGGTCAATATATAAAATATCATCATTAACTTAGCGCCATCTATCGGTGATAATAATCGCAGTAAGGACAGTAGAAATTTGTATTGTGTATAAAAGAAACATTCGTGCTTTTAATTCCATTATTTAATATATAACGATAATTTGAAAGAGGAAAAATAAAAATCAGGTAAAAAGTTTCTTTTAATTTTGAATTTGCAAGCTTTTGAGCAAATATACTGCTCTTCAACGGATTAATACTCTTTGTAAGAGACCTTTTACCTAATTTTTATTTTTCCTTTTTCAAATAATTTCAGGGTAACTATTGCTCACATAATGATAATTATAAACATATTAATAAAACCTAAATTCCTGTACACGCGCATCAGTGAATAGAAAGTCTCTAGAGATCAATTCCTAGAAGAAGATAAACGGTCAGTCTCGTCAAAATATCAGAAGATTTTATTGAAGTCTTTGATTTAAGATTGTATCGTCATATGATTAATGGATTTCATATATATTGCTCTATATATCGTGTATATATCAATATACACTCATAGACAAAACTTAAGTAATTTATACCTTTTAGCATGTATATCGTGATTCAGACAATAACTCTGAAAGATATTACAGTGACCTTTATTGAAGACATGAGATAACAAATATATACTCATGGAAAAAAACTAAAGAAGTTGTACCTTTTAGCATGTATATCGGGATTCAAACAATAACTCTGAAAGATATTACAGTGATCTTTATTGAAGACATGAGATGACAATAATATATACTCATGGACAAAATTTAAGGAAGTTGTACCTTTTAGTATGTATATCCGGATTCAGACAAAATCTCTGAAAGATATTACAGTGACCTTGAAAACATGAGATAGCCAAAGTATGAACAAAATAGCCATTCTGATTTAACTTCTCAAGTGATTGGAATTATAAGATTTGTGAGGTGGGTAAAAGAAACGTAGGATAGAGTAAGGGTTGGAAAAATTGCCGGGAGGAAATTGATCCATAGAAGCATAGGGCGCTTCTTCCGTCAAAATAAACGTCAAAATCTGACGCCATCTATTGACCGTCGCCGCAACTAGCGGCCTCGGATCGGTGACAAAGCCACAACACCAGCTTTGGCAAACTGAGAAGCGTCCACCTAGAGACCATGGTTTCGGGCTAATGGCCCTCGTCAGTCTAGGGCGGACTTTATTCCATGAGATCGACATGGGATCTAATGGAATCTTCACAATCTACCAAAGAGGTGTTTTGCAAAGCTGGTGTTGTGGCTTTGTCACCGACCCGAGGCCGCTAGTTTGCGGCGACGGTCAATAGATGGCGTCAGTTTTTGACGTTTATTTTGACGGGAGAAGCGCCCTATGCTTCTATGGATAAAGTGAGGGTTATCAGACCTTTGACAGTCCTGCATAGGAATCGGATCATGGAATGACAGCCTTATATACGGTATAGTTGAAAGTGGGGTTTTTTGAATGATTTTTGCTGAAAATGGATTCTGGACGGGGTCTTTTGAGCTGGAGGAATAAATTCTACATTCTTACAGTGAAGGTTAAAGATGACATTTCCATTTGGACAGTTGGATAAAAGAAACTCGTAAACTTTGATTCTTTCTTCAAAACAGCCTCTGTTTCCTTAAAAAGACAGGCGTCCAGCAAATCAAAATATGAAAATTCTGAAAGTTTTGTCCATGAGTGTATATCGTAGAGAAAGTGAATAAATTTAAAAATATTTGACCAGAATATTACAGAAGCAGGATGATAGACCGGCGGATGTTTATAGAGAGAAGGAAGATAAGAAAGATAGATGGGTTGCTAGGAACCGTCTGACCTAATTTGGATTCCATATGTAAATATGTATTTTACCTACATATTGAAGCGTAATATTTAATATATTATGTATTTATTAATGATTTTGATATTTATATCTTGTGTTACTCTGTAACCATTCCTTATAGCGCTTCTATTGTATTTTATAAATTTCAGTTTGTGCCTTAAAAATTGCCGTGTTATCCTGAAGTTTGTCTTTCCTTTTTCTACGTGATATTTGGTGGAGATGCTGGCTATATTAGGAAAGACAAATTGAAAATTGCTGAAAAGACCTCGAGGTCTTTGATGTTGTGGTCTACAATTCCAGCTAATTGCTCCAGGATTCCACTGTCGTGTAAAAGTCAGGACTTCTTTCGAAGATGACGATGTCCCTATAGACGATACGACGACAAAGCCTCTTTTCACGCCGCAAGAAATAGGACGCAAAAGTACTAGGGACAAAGTTCCAAGACTCCAAAGGAATCCTTGGCAGAAGCACGTCAGATCCATGTCAGTAGCAACAAGATTTGAAAGTTGTGAGTCACAGCTCCCATAGGGAAGGAGCTATGTAGCGAAATATTCAATACTTTACATATAGATTAATAATTTTAATATTTATATCTATTTTGAAAATAGAGCAATCCATAGATAAATCTTTAATTAAAAAGACATATATTGGATCAAAATATCATTTATTTTACCAATATTTCAGTTGGCTGAACGCCAACCTTTATCAAGGTGTTATAACATTTTAATTTATAATACCTTGATAAAGGTTGGCGTTCAGCCAACTGAAATATTGGTAAAATAAATGATATTTTGATCCAATACGAGGATATGCCTTTTTAATTAAAGATTTATATCTATATGTAAAGTATTGAATATTTCGCTAAATAGCTCCTTCCCTATTGGAACTGTGACTCACAACTTTCAAATCTTGTTGTTACTGACATGGATCTGACGTGCTTCTGCCAAGGATTCCTTTGGAGTCTTGGAACTTTGTCCCTAGTACTTTAACAGCGTGAAGAGCGGCTTTGTCGTCGTATCGTCTATAGGGACATCTTCATCTTGTAGGGAAGTCTTGACTTTAACACAGCGGTGGAATTCTGATTCCCGAAGATATAAATATCAGAATTATTAATCTTGTGTTACTCTGTAAACATTCCTTATAGCGTTTCTCTTATACTTTATATATTTTAGTTTGTGTCTTAAATAAATTGCTGTGTCATCCTGAAGTTTGTCTTTCCTAATTTTCTATGTGACAATATCAATATTAGAAATTAACTTAACCTCTCTAACCATACTTTCTTTGAATAGAAAACAATTTCTTATTGTCCTAACAGCGATGAACCAACCCTCCAGCAGTTTCACCAGTTTTATATTTCGCCAGATTGTATTGTTCTATAAGTTAATTCCCTACATCAATATTAAGCAAAATTAATCATACCTCCAGGGATAAATTATTAAAAATTAAAAGACTTGCGCCATCAGCAACTTTCAGTTGCACGATAAGGAGATGCCTTTTTCTTTTTTATAAATATGTATCGAGCAATGCTTTTCCAGAAATAAGAAAGGCAAAGCCAGTTAGGCAAGTATAAATAATATTCTCTAAACAATCAATAAACTGAACAAAAAGAGTAAAATTTGAAGGATTTCTGTTGCATACGTACCTCGGAATGAAGATGGCCGACTCATTGGCAGGAAGGGGCATCCAAACTCTTTGATACAATGCAAAATTAATCATTCCTCCAGGGAAAAGTATCTTTTCAAAACATTGTTATTATTCTCTAGATTTCAGGCACGGACGCCCTTCTACAGGACCTGGTATAATGATACGCCAATAGAACACGAGTTAAATATAATCGGATACTATTTTACATTTGGCGTATCATTATACCATATTTTCTTCTGTAGAAGGACGTCCGTGCCCGAAAGCTAGAGAAGAATAAGAATGTTTTTGAAAATACACTTTTTCTTGGAGAAATGATTAATTTTACTCAAGATTGCATTGTATCAAAGAGTCTGGATGTCCCTTCCTGCCAATGAGTCGGCCATCTTCATTCCGAGGGACCTTCCGTATGCAACATAAATCCTTCAAATTTTACTCTTTTTGTTCAGTTTATTTACTGGTCAGAGAATATCACTTAGACTTACCTTTTTAACTGGCTTTGCCTTTCTTATTTCTGGAAAAGCATTGCTCGATACAAATATTTATAAAAAAGAAAAAAGCATCTCCTTATCCTTCAACTGAAAGTTTCTGATGGAGCAAGCCTTTTTAATAATTTATCCACCTTATCCCAGTACAATATCACATTTGTACTATTTTTTCACAAATATTTATATTTATAAAAGAATAAGGCACCTCTCCTGTCAAATTTAACGTCAAAACAGACGCCATCTATTGACCGTCGCCGCAACTAGCGGCCTCAGGTCGGTGACAAAGCCACAACACCAGCTTTGGCAAACTGAGAAGCGTCCACCTAGAGACCATGGATTCGGGCTAATGGCCCTCGTCAGTCTAGAGTGGACGTCCAACACCATGGTCTCTAGGTGGACGCCTCCCAGTTTGCCAAAGCTGGTGTTGTGGCTTTGTCACCGACCTGAGGCCGCTAGTTTGTGGCGACGGTAAACAGATGACGTCAAGTTTTGACGTCTATTTTGACGTGAGAAGTGTCTTTTACATTTATTGATCAATTTCCACCCGGAAAAAATTCCATCTAAATTTATATTTGTAATAATGGGAATTTTTGGCAACGTGTTTCTTTTTAATAATTACATCGGTAATTATCTCTACAGACCATACTACAATGATAAATGTTATTATATGAGAGGGCTGTAGAGATAATATTTGATTTTACAAATATAGATAAAGAATTCTTCCTTGATTGAAATTAGACGAAAAACATGGTGAAGGAAGACGAGTTTCTTTTATTGACGAATAGGTGCAAGCTTTCGGGTAAAAACCCTTCAACAGGCGGGCAATGAAGCGCGACTTATATTTTATATTTGTACCATAGTTCTTATAAGTCGCGTTTCATTGCTCGCCTGTTGAAGGGTTTTTACCCGAAAGCTTGCACCTATTCGTCAATAAAAGAAACTCGTCTTCCTTCACCATGTTTTTCGTCTAATAATTTTTGATGTTATTATTAAAAAGTAACCCATTGCCAATAATTGTTACAAATTTTTTCGATAGATGGCAATTGAATTTATAAATAGTAATATCATTTTATTCGCGAGAGAACGTTGTACTGTACGTATTACATCCCAAACATGATGCGACGCCAGCCATCTCTGTCTTGAGCTTTATGTGAATTTATAAATATTTAAATGTAAATCTACTGTCCTAAAAGCTTATGTCGATAGTTTGCTTAATACCATTTCTGAGATTCCCCCTTCAGTGTAGCATGTATAAGCAGAATGATTCAATACAATACACCAATACCTCGCTTTGCGTCGTTTCGTTTTGCGTTTTTTTCGAAGTTGCGTCGCTGCTTAATTTTTACTGATTTTCACCACAGTTAGATTTTGAAGTTGCGTTGTTTTGGATTCGAGTCTTTAATTTTTTTTCCTAAAATATGGCAACACCTTTGTTTTTGATTGCGCCTTGCCATCAAAATTTTATTTTCACTTTGCGTCGTTTCAATTTGCGTCGTGTTTAATTGGAACGTAACCCCGACACAAAGCGAGGTATGGGTGATTACAGCTCTAAAAAGCGCGGTCTGGGGTATTAAATTGGCGAAACCGCTAGGACTGTTCACCACTGATGAGCCAAGCCCTTCTATTTTACATCGCAGTAAAGACAGTAGAACTTTGTTTCGTGTATAAAAAATTGGCGAAACCGCTAGGAGTGTTCACCACTGATGAGCCAAGCCCTTCTATTTTACATCGCAGTAAAGACAGTAGAACTTTGTTTCGTGTATAAAAAATTGGCGAAACCGCTAGGAGTGTTCACCACTGATGAGCCAAGCCCTTCTATTTTACATCGCAGTAAGGACAGTAGAACTTTGTTTCGTGTATAAAAAATTGGCGAAACCGCTAGGAGTGTTCACCACTGATGAGCCAAGCCCTTCTATTTTACATCGCAGTAAAGACAGTAGAACTTTGTTTCGTGTATAAAAAATTGACGAAACCGCTAGGAGTGTTCACCACTGATGAGCCAAGCCTTTCTATTTTACATCGCAGTAAGGACAGTAGAACGTTGTTTCGTGTATAAAATATTGGCGAAACCGCTAGGAGTGTTCACCACTGATGAGTCAAGCCCTTCTATTTTACATCGCAGTAAAGACAGTAGAACGTTGTTTCGTGTATAAAAAATTGGCGAAACCGCTAGGAGTGTTCACCACTGATGAGTCAAGCCCTTCTATTTTACATCGCAGTAAAGACAGTAGAACGTTGTTTCGTGTATAAAAAATTGGCGAAACCGCTAAGAGTGTTCACCACTGATGAGTCAAGCCCTTCTATTTTTCATCGCAGTAAAGACAGTAGAACGTTGTTTCGTGTATAAAAAAATTGGCGAAACCGCTAGGACTGTTCACCACTGATGAGTCAAGCCCTTCTATTTTACATCGCATTAAGGAGAGTAGAACTTTGTTTCGTGTATAAAAAATTGGCGAAACCGCTAGGAGTGTTCACCACTGATGAGTCAAGCCCTTCTATTTTACATCGCAGTAAGGACAGTAGAACTTTGTTTCGTGTATAAAAAATTGGCGAAACCGCTAAGAGTGTTCACCACTGATGAGTCAAGCCCTTCTATTTTTCATCGCAGTAAAGACAGTAGAACGTTGTTTCGTGTATAAAAAAATTGGCGAAACCGCTAGGACTGTTCACCACTGATGAGTCAAGCCCTTCTATTTTACATCGCAGTAAGGACAGTAGAACTTTGTTTCGTGTATAAAAAATTGGCGAAACCGCTAGGAGTGTTCACCACTGATGAGTCAAGCCCTTCTATTTTACATCGCAGTAAGGACAGTAGAACTTTGTTTCGTGTATAAAAAATTGGCGAAACCGCTAGGAGTGTTCACCACTGATGAGTCAAGCCCTTCTATTTTACATCGCAGTAAGGACAGTAGAACGTTGTTTCGTGTATAAAAAATTGGCGAAACCGCTAGGAGTGTTCACCACTGATGAGTCAAGCCCTTCTATTTTACATCGCAGTAAGGACAGTAGAACTTTGTTTCGTGTATAAAAAATTGGCGAAACCGCTAGGAGTGTTCACCACTGATGAGTCAAGCCCTTCTATTTTACATCGCAGTAAGGACAGTAGAACTTTGTTTCGTGTATAAAAAATTGGCGAAACCGCTAGGAGTGTTCACCACTGATGAGTCAAGCCCTTCTATTTTACATCGCAGTAAGGACAGTAGAACTTTGTTTCGTGTATAAAAAATTGGCGAAACCGCTAGGAGTGTTCACCACTGATGAGTCAAGCCCTTCTATTTTACATCGCAGTAAGGACAGTAGAACTTTGTTTCGTGTATAAAAAATTGGCGAAACCGCTAGGAGTGTTCACCACTGATGAGCCAAGTCCTTCTATTTTTCATCGCAGTAAGGACAGTAGAACGTTGTTTCGTGTATAAAAAATTGGCGAAACCGCTAGGACTGTTCACCACTGATGAGTCAAGTCCTTCTATTTTACATCGCAGTAAAGACAGTAGAACGTTGTTTCGTGTATAAAAAATTGGCGAAACCGCTAGGACTGTTCACCACTGATGAGTCAAGTCCTTCTATTTTTCATCGCAGTAAGGACAGTAGAACTTTGTTTCGTGTATAAAAAATTGGCGAAACCGCTAGGAGTGTTCACCACTGATGAGTCAAGCCCTTCTATTTTACATCGCAGTAAGGACAGTAGAACTTTGTTTCGTGTATAAAAAATTGGCGAAACCGCTAGGAGTGTTCACCACTGATGAGCCAAGTCCTTCTATTTTTCATCGCAGTAAGGACAGTAGAACGTTGTTTCGTGTATAAAAAATTGGCGAAACCGCTAGGACTGTTCACCACTGATGAGTCAAGTCCTTCTATTTTACATCGCAGTAAAGACAGTAGAACGTTGTTTCGTGTATAAAAAATTGGCGAAACCGCTAGGACTGTTCACCACTGATGAGTCAAGTCCTTCTATTTTTCATCGCAGTAAGGACAGTAGAACTTTGTTTCGTGTATAAAAAATTGGCGAAACCGCTAGGAGTGTTCACCACTGATGAGTCAAGTCCTTCTATTTTACATCGCAGTAAGGACAGTAGAACGTTGTTTCGTGTATAAAAAATTGGCGAAACCGCTAGGAGTGTTCACCACTGATGAGTCAAGCCCTTCTATTTTTCATCGCAGTAAGGACAGTAGAACGTTGTTTCGTGTATAAAAAATTGGCGAAACCGCTAAGAGTGTTCACCACTGATGAGTCAAGCCCTTCTATTTTTCATCGCAGTAAAGACAGTAGAACGTTGTTTCGTGTATAAAAATTGGCGAAACCGCTAGGAGTGTTCACCACTGATGAGTCAAGCCCTTCTATTTTTCATCGCAGTAAAGACAGTAGAACGTTGTTTCGTATATAAAAAATTGGCGAAACCGCTAGGAGTGTTCACCACTGATGAGTCAAGTCCTTCGACTATTTATCATCGCAGTAAAGACAGTAGAATGTTGTTTCGTGTATAAAAAATTGGCGAAACCGATAGGAGTGTTCACCACTGATGTGAGCCATGCTCTTCTATTTTACATCACAGTAAGAACAGTAGAACTTTGTTTCGTGTATAAAAAAATTGGCGAAACCGCTAGGAGTGTTCACCACTGATGTGAGCCATGCTCTTCTATTTTACATCGCAGTAAAGACAGTAGAACGTTGTTTCGTGTATAAAAAAATTGGCGAAACCGCTAGGAGTGTTCACCACTGATGAGTCAATCCTTCTATTTTTCATCGCAGTAAAGACAGTAGAACGTTGTTTCGTGTATAAAAAATTGGCGAAACCGCTAGGAGTGTTCATCACTGATGAACCAAGCCCTTCGACTATTTTACATCGCAGTAAAGACAGTAGAACTTTGTTTCGTGTATAAAAAATTGGCGAAACCGCTAGGAGTGTTCACCACTGATGAGTCAAGTCCTTCTATTTTACATCGCAGTAAAGACAGTAGAACGTTGTTTCGTGTATAAAAAATTGGCGAAACCGCTAGGAGTGTTCACCACTGATGAGCAAAGCCCTTCGACTATTTTTCATCGCAGTTACTATAGTATAAGTTTGTTTCGTTTGTAAAAAGAAACATTCGTGATTTATTATATCTTATACATAGATTGCGTGCTATTTCTTTATTAAAATTACACTGTTGAAATTAAATAATGGTAATTTTTTAAACATGTTTAGCGCTTAATGCAGATTTGGCCTTAAATACACATTTCTTGATTTCTCAAGAAGTCTCTGGGACCAGAGAATATTTTGGCCGTTGAGGTACAGTCTGCAACACGCTGATGAGGGCCAACAGCCCGAAACGTGTATGTGGTTTGTTTTTTTCTTGATTCACCAAGAAAAGGGGCCAAAAACCTAATATGCACACTGTGTGACAAGGAAATTACTGAAGAACTCCCCCATTACCTGCTTAATTGTACAGCCCTTGATGCAGAGAGGATGGCCCTATATCAGCAAATTAAATGTACCAACATTTCACCCTACGTATTGCTTTCCAAAATATCAGCAAAAAAATCTAAGGCAATAGCTTACTATAATTTTTTTTAGATTATCTGTATGTAAGGACCAGTCAACAAGTGAATGACTTTGAGACGAAGAGTAAAGCCAGTTCAATTTCTATCTTACTACCTATGTAAATAACACAAGATGATTGTTACCTTACCCAATTGGGATAATATGTATGGGACATGTCCTTAATAAAGGCTTTGTGTGTGTGATTCACCAAGAAAATGGATAGTCCAGATATTATGGAACAAACCTAAATCGAAGTTTAGTTGATTTTTTCCCCACTAGATGGAACTCTGCCATCTAAAAGTCTTATGTAAGCGGTTAGGATATGCCCTTTTTTATTTTTAATATTGTAGCAAAGTATTTATTAATTTTATTATTTTTATTAACAGAGTGGTCATTTTTATGTCTATATTTTGCTACTCTGTAAATTTCCCTCGTGGCTTATCTTTTGTTTATCACTCATATTTGGTCCTTGCCTGTTGTCTCATCCCGAAGTTGGTCTTCCCTAATTTTCCACGTGGCAATATCAATACCTGAATTTAAAAAAAATCTATTTCTCCTTTTTAAAATAATAATTATTTGATATAGACGTTAACAGACACAAAGGTAGTAAGACTATTTCGTAATAGAATTTTAAAAATTAAAATCTTTTTATATTTCATATCATTTCATAAGTTCGCATATAACAGTCAAGCACATTTCATATTATAATAGAATTCCTTATATTATTTTATATACACACCATTCTTTTGATATATATATAAAATTTATGAAATAGTAATTTAAGAGAAATGTAAAAATACAATCTCCATATGTAAAAACATATTATACCTAACTTCATAGCATTTCCAATTACTTGAGAAACCCAAAAATAAGGGAATATGCCAACCAGAATTTAAAAGAAGCAGCCGATTTAAACATGGAATCAGACGAAGCTTACCTAAAACTTTTGACATAAATTCCTCCATATTTATACTTCGCAGACGAACCCTTTCCCTCCCCTTCCATCCAAATAATCTTTTGGTTATTGTTAATATACCGAAAAAAAAAATGACAAGAATCCTTTACTATTTTCCCGCCATTTTTTGTTCATATTTGACCATATTATATTTTGATCTTGCGAATGTAATATATGTTTTTGTGTTGTTATATTTAATTTTATATTAACATATACATATAAATATGCTTTTTTGTGTATATATGTGTTTTAAATTCCTATATATATATTTTAATCATATTTAAATAGGTTTTTAAAGTTTTAACGATAAGAAAAAAAGAGATTATATCCTGATCTTTTATTCATTTATTTTAAAGGATTTAATTTGTAACTATATATACCCCAGAAAATAAAATATTGTAAGAAAGCTCACCTATTAATTACAAACTAACAATTATAATGTTTTATAATTAATATATACCAGTATTAATCAATAAAAACCTGGCCAATCAAACGAGAAATTGGGATGGTAAAGAATGTAAAGTAAAGGATGGCTAACCTATTAATTATAAACTAACTACATTGTCTATGATTAAAATATACCAGTATTAATCAATGAAATCCTGGCCAATCAAACGAGAAATTGGGATGGTAAAGCAGAATAAATAGCTAATAAATGTGCATTTAGATTTATTCCATTATAACTCATTGTATTGATAAATCAGTCTTAAATAAGTTTTACTGTATATAAATGTAATTAATATAAATGTGATTAGCTTATATACCTTTTTTATTCTTTTCATTTACAGACTCTGTGGTAAATCTATGTATAAGACTATAGACACTGTTCGGTCACCGTTCGGAGGAGATTAATAGAATCGCCGAATGCCGTGGTCCATTTGGATGAAGAAAGCGAAGACTAGAACACGGCTGATTCCACACTAGCCTATTCAGTGATTCACTAACCATGACGTATGTACGAAGGAACGTGTGGCCATTGGACATGCGTCGGACCAGGAGGCTGTTGTTGGGTGCTGCGCTGCCTGGAGTATAGGAGCTCCAACTATGATTCCTTTCTTCTTATGGTTAATCTGTATAAGACCGGTGGTCTTAATAAAGCTTTGTGTATTTATAAGACTATATGCCTTAATAAAGGCTTTGTGTGTGTATTGATAAAAAATTTGTAAATCAAGAAAAACCCATTTTGTTTTGTTTATTTGAGAAATCAGGAAATGTTTTTTCATCAATTTGTCTTTGCCTGAGACCTCTCTTCCTTCTGTTCTTTCGTAGATTTTCATTTACGTTTCACATATGGATAAATGTACCAGAGGTGGGGGCATCTCTTCTCTTTGGTTGTCCTATGGATTTTTGTCTGAATTTGCCCAAACTGATGTGGATATTTCATTTTCATCAACTTCACGTTTTGTACTCTCTGGGGCGATAATCCAAAATACATTGTTTTAATGTAAAATTTCCAACCATACCTATATACACATAGACGTATACATGTAGTTCTTTAAATTAAAAATACTCGACGTTTCGACAAAAATCTTTTGTTCTCGTCAGGAGCGAACAAAAATTAAAGCATTTGGCAAGGCATGTTAAAAATTATTCCTAGTACACGTGGTACAGGCCATGATAATCATGGTGGTTAGAAGTAGGTGACTGCTTTTACTGTAAGTGCACCACATGTCTACACATGTGGGGTGGGGTAAAACTTGATTGAATTAAATAAATATAAAAATATTTATATTATGATGCACTAGCACGCCATCTGTTATCAAAATTCGAAACTATTTTGACGCGTAAGATTCTTTTTGAAATTAAACAATTTCTACTGCCCTTACTGCAATGGAAAAATTAATGGGAGGGCCTGGCTCATCAGTGGTGACCCCTCCCAGCGGTTTCGCCAGTTTAATCTACCATACCGCTGTTATATTGCATTTTTCGATCTTCCTTTTATAGTGATACTGTTGCTAGACTCTTGGAATTGGTATTTTAGATTAACTATAGACATAATTTTTCCATTACAGTAAGGGCAGCAGAAATTGTCTAATTTAAAAAAAGAATCATACGCGTCTAAAATAGTTTCTAATTTTCATAACAGATGGCGCGCTAGTGCATCGTAATATGCCTTTTTAATTAAAGATTTATTTATGGATTGCTCTATTTTCAAAATACTTCATCAACAAAATAAAGATTGTAATATTTGAGGCACTCGAATAGTATATGTTCTACTGTTCCCAAACAACATACAAATTGATCAAAAGATAGCCGCAAATTGTTCAAATTTATTCTCAGCCATCAAGAGGCTTGAGTTCTTCGTGAGACGATCTCCTTAGGACTGAGGTAGGGGTGCAGAGCTCTCCATAAATTACCCGAGCTACGGGTCGTTAGAGACCGGCGGTGGCGGTAGGTATAAAAAACATCACGGCACACTTTTAATGTTCTCGCTGTTAACTTGTTTTTATTTCTCCTGATGAGTTATTCCGGGGAGTAGGGAGGTAGAAAGATGGATGTCTTCTTTTCTCTTTATTCCAAATGGGTGCTGTTGTAATACTAGAGACCTTTTGTGTGTAGGAGTTGTTTTAAAATTTACATTGTGTGGTAAATTTACATATTTTCAGCAAATGTTCCCTAAAAGACCTGTTACAAGAGTTTCTCAGTATGTCGCTAACATTATCATGTTATAAAGACAATTAAATATACTTATGGACAAAACTTAAGGAAGTTATACCTTCTAAAATGTATATCGAGATTCAGACAATAACTCTGAAAGATATTTGATACACAGTGACCTATATTGAAGACACACGAGATAATCAAGTGTGAACAAAATTGACTCTGTCTTCTTAAAAAAAAAAAAACAGACGAGACCAACTACATCAAAGATTTTCCACTTCCTAAAGTTTTGTTGTTGTTGTCGTGTCCAATGAAGAGATGTCTCAGTACATCTCTATCACAGCAGTCGTTCTCTATCTTGGGTGTATAAAGTTGCTGATCTGGGTCCATGTCAATTTAAAGTTTTGTTCGTGAGTGTATATGAGTATTAGAAATTATTTTAGCTATATTAACAAATTCCTTATCTTGACTGTAGTGAAAAACTATTGAAAAGGCCTGGCTCATCAGTGGAAAACCCTTCCAGTGGTTTCGCCAGTTTAATCTACCAGACTGCTCTACAATTAGATTGAGCAGTTCTGACGACATTTCCGATATTTTAAAGATTCTTGACGAGAAAGTATAGAAACCAGGGGCCCTTCCAATATTTATCATCGAAGTAAAAGGACAGTAAGAAAATTATAATTTTAATTGTAAAAAGAACAATTTACATTGGATAATAACAAACCCCACACAAACATACACAATTTAATCAAATATATCACACAATTTGAAGTCACAGAGAGTAATGGGAAACGCCGGCGGTAAATAAACCTGAACGAACAAAAGACCATTTAAACAAAGCAAGGCCTCAATTTGACAAGCAGGAGACCGACCTCGGTCGATATCAGGCGAATAAGGGGGACGCCATCCGGTCTTACTTCCCGCAGCTACTCACCCTACCGTTAACCGAGGGGATAGCCCCTTCACGCATGGAGCGCTCAGCTTCAATGAACCGATTTTTTAATATTTTCCTCCCAGCGAATTTTATTCTTCTTCAATTTCTTCCTAACCAAGTTACAATTAGGTCTTCACAATGCTCTGTTACTACCTGTTGCATTTTTTGAAAAATCGTTTTTATTATTTTCTCTCAAAGAAATTCTGTCTGTTATCTTTTATAAATGGATTTGTCTATATATTATCTATATTCGAAATTATTTTAAAGGCGTATGATTCTTTTTGATATTAAACAATTTCTACTGCCCTTACTGCAAGGGAAAAATTAATGGGAGGGCCTGGCTCATCAGTGGTGAACACTCCCAGCGGTTTCGCCAGTTTAATCTACCATACCGCTGTTATATTGCATTTTTGAAACTTCCTTTTATAGTGATACTGTTGCTAGACTTTTAGAATGGGTATTTTAGAAGAACTATGGACATAAGCTTTGAGGACAGTAGAATTACATACAATTATAAATAAAGCTTATGCCCATAGTTCTTCTAAAATACCCATTCCAAGAGTCTAGCATCAGTATCACTATAAAATTAAGTTCCAAAAATGCAATATAACAGCGGTATGGTAGACTAAACTGGCGAAACCGCTGGGATGGTTCACCACTGATGAGCCAGGCCCTCCCATTAATTTTTCCATTGCAGTAAGGGCAGTAGAAATTGTTTAATATCAAAAAGAATCTAACGCCTTCAAAATAATTTCTAATTTTGATAACAGATGACGCGCTAATGCATCATATATTATCTATGTCTAGCATTCCGAATATATCCATAATATCTATATATTAAAATAAAGACTTATTTTGGATTTAATAAGAGTTTTTATTTATTCAATATTTCGATGGAGCAATCATCCATCTTTTACGATTTTTTTTTTGTTTTGAAATTGTATTTTTTTATTTATTACCAGTTACAAACAAGACACGCTATATCCGATCTGGATAATTGCGAGTGAAACTATTTACAATAATTGTAGTAGAGTAGGTAACAGAATTATCAAAAAGAAAATAAACAATTAAGAAAAAGAAAATCAAATAAACATATACATTAAACAAATAAGCAACAACATAAGTAGATAGAAGAAATCGCAAGGTAGTTATTTACAGTATGTTAAGCAATGATGGAAGTTGATTTAATGAAATTATCTGTAATAATTAGTATCGTGGAGAGAGAAAGATGATCAAGTTGAGGTATTTACAATGAGTTATATTCAAAATTGTATTGGGCGAAAATAAGCTTGTAAGACATCCATGGCTTACCTGAAGCACACGACCTGCTGTGTGCTTTAAAACAAAAACCCCATAAAAGATTGGTCCATCGAAATATTGGATTAATAAAAAATCTTATTCAATCCAAAATAAGCTTTCATTTTAAAATCTATGTCTATGTTAAAAGTAATTTCTCTATATGTATTTTTGTTGTGTTTTGTTTCTTCCTAGAATTCTAACAAAATACACTGAAGTGAAATAGTAAAGGAAAACTAATTTATTGAATTTATAAAAATTAAAATTTAGATATACATCAAAATTTGTTCAAACTGTATTATACCAAGCTCAAGGGCGGGGATGATGACTAGGAAAAGTTCTACATATCTAAGAAAAGTCTCAGAGCTACTACCAAATAACTCCACAAGACCTAACACGAGAATCCGTGTTAAATCCATGTATGGTAACTTTCTTTGCCTCCAATTTGCCCAGATTAATCTATTAACTTGATTTTATTTATATAATTTTCCCTGTATATAAATATCATGTCACAATTAAGTTCTATCACTGTTTTTCCTGCATGTATCCTATATTTCTGCTTGGAGAATCTGTATAAGACTAAAAGGTCTTAATAAAGCTTTGTTATTGTTGTTATACCAAGCTTCATTTAAATGTCTTTTCTGTATATCCTATTTATTCATAATTGTCCAAACATTATAAAATTTAAAATTAAGCATCACATTACCGAGCAATTCCCTTGTGTTCCAACCCGACAATCAATAAATATACAACTGGCTAAATACTGCGCCGGCTGACCGAAATTTCACTTTTAAATATTTTACATTTTATAAAACTGCGAGTGATAATCAAAGTAACTTAATGAATAGGTGGTTTCTACTGAACAACTGGATGAATGCACTGATTAAGTAACTCCGCCTTTGCCGGTCCCAAGCTCGGATGAAAAAGGAGGAGGGGGAGCAGTAACATGCTCACTAAAAAACCTGGGCTCAGCTGGCTCGGCTGATAGTACCCTGTAAGGGCTCCTAATCCAGGGATACAGGATGAGAAGTGTCTGTACTCCATGTTAGGAGCGGCTGCACATGGCGTCTGTTCCTCATGTCAGAGGTGGCCATTTCTTTTGGAGCTAAGTTGGTCTGCGACTGAGTAGTCCTCCCAGTTTTAATGACAAAGGCAGACGCATTCTACTTCAACCTGTCATGATGGTTGTCAAACAGACACCATTAAGGGTCATAACTTGATATGATTGAGTGGAGATAAGAAAGAAGAAGACAAATTAAGTAACCCCCCCTAAGACTTTATATTCCGACTTTAGACAACCATGATCCATTCATGTATAAAACTATAAAGATGTCTTATAACAATATTTATATGACATCTTACATTAGTTTGCTTTTGACAGAATTTTGTTAAAAATAAAACAAACATTTTAAAACACAACGCCTTCAAGAAGATACCAGCCTGATTCTAGGCTTCCCAAACCATAACCAGAGAGCCGGAGAAAGCTAAATTCAGGCGGCTGTCGGACAGATAATGGAGGCTCCTCTGTTTAAAAGGATCCATTATAGATAGATATTGTTGCAATATATTATGTAAAATTGTTGATATTAATATATAGAAATTAAAAATTAATAAAAAGCGTTTGTTAAAAAGCGAGATTTGAGAGCAAAGACATTCCTCTACTGGCTTGTTAAAGTTATATGAAGAAATACAAATTGAAGTCTGTATTTCTCAATATAATTTTGATAAACCTTAGAAAAACGTCTTCTCTTTAAAGAATTTTGACAATAAAAAATAAACTTATTATGAATTTTAAAATTAATTTCTATATTACTTTTAACAATATATTTAAAGTACTACTGTGGAGAATGAAGGAATTACACATCCACAATATTCACTAGAAGCGCTCTCCATGTAATGCCATTGTGAACCTAATAAATATAGAAATACAAACATATACTCTCATGGGCAAAACTTAAGGAAGTTGTACATTTTACCATTTGTATCGGGATACAGATAATAACTCTGAAAGATATTACAGTGACCTTTATTGAAGATACACGAGATAGCTTTATAATTGTAATAAAAACAAATGAAGGTTAAAATTAGCACAAAAAATACACATGCATATCAAACATATTCATAAACTGATGCATTATTCTTACAAGAGACTCTGAAAAAGAATGGAGAATAGAAAAATTATGATTCAAATTTAGCCACATAGTCATTGGGTATGTGTAACAGTATATAATTTAAAGTTGCGGAAGGATGAAATTCATATACCAAAGGAGGCACCTTTCCCTTTATCACAAAGCAATAACATCTATACATATAAAATGAAATGATTTAAAAGCAGGAATGTTTATTTTATACATAATACAAACTTCTACTGCCCTTACTGCAATGAAAAAATATATTGGGAGGGCTTGGCTCATCAGGTGGTGAACCCTCCCAGCGGTTTCGCCAATTTAATCCACCAGACCGCTTCTCAGAGCTCTAATACTGTATTGGACGATTCTGCTTATATACGCAGCACTGAAGGATGGAATCTCAGAAATGTTTTTCAAGAAAACTATGGACATAAGCTTATAGGACAGTAGAATTACATTCAAATATTTGCATCGAGCAATGCTTTTCTGCAAACAATAAAGACAAGGCCAGTTACACTTAAATTAACACAAAGCAATAACGCATAACAGGTGTTTAAACTGGTGAAGTGGAAAGTATAACAGTACGTCAAAATATTAGTGTGATTGAAGCTAAACACTTTTCAGGCGTACTTTGTGTGGGGGAATACAGAAAAATTGTTAATTTGACTGGCATGAATACTTTCCAGGAGAGATTAAAATTACGGATTATATTTACATATATCCTGAGAGAGATCTAAGTAAGAAATAGTAGAAAGTAGATAGGTTGAACCATCTCTCTAGAAATCCAACCAGTTATTCCCAATGGAAAAGGAGAGAATCAACCTGAAGTAGGGGGTGTGAGATGACATTGTAGTTCCGGATGTCTCTACAGAGAAAACTTGAAAATGCCTGACTAACGGTTTAGCTGTGGAAACTGGGGTCGCGGCAGCTGGAAGATGTGTTCTGACGAAAGATCCAAGAAATGAAAGATCAGCTGGATCATCAGAATGCCTATCAGGTGACAGCTGCACTGGTCAAGTTTAGATAAACATAGCGGATGGAGCCCATTCTACTAACTTCCATCTTGCTCAATAAGATGTGCTACCAACTTCCATTAATGGAAGAATGAAAACATTTTAGATGGCTGATACACTATTTGCACTTTAAATGTTAAAAATAATCAGTTAATACACTAATGTGAACTATAATACCAAATTGGGTATCATGGTAATTGTGTGTGGTAGATTAAACAGGCAAATCACCTGGAAGAATTCACTACTGATGAGATAAGTCCTACTAATATCTTACTTCTCCCCCTCAACGATAGCAGATATATTTGTCTTAAGGAATTTATACCTTTCAGCATGTACGAGCGCATATCAGCGTATATCAGGATCCAGACAATAACTCTGAAAGATATTACAGTGACCTTTATTTAAGACACATGAGATAACCAATATACACTCATTAACAAAACTTAAGGATGTTATATCTTTTACCATGTATATCAGGATCCAGACAATAACTCTGAAAGATATTACAGTGACCTTTATTGAAAACATACACGATAACCAAGTGTGAACGAAATTGCCTCTGTCTCCTTAAATAATAATTAAAAAAAAAAACAGACATGAAAAAATTTCTACTTCCTCAAGTTTAGCCCAAGTGTAATAAGTAAGAATCAAAGAGAATAGTGTGGAACGCTTCACGATTTTGCGTGTCATCCTTGCGCAGGGGCCATGCTAATCTTCTCTGTATCGTTCCAATTTTAGTATATGTACCGCCGAAAAAGCGTGTACAAAAGAATAGTGTGTGTATGTGTGCGGACATACATCTTTATTAAAGGCTAGAAATAATTATCACACATGTCAACTAATCTTTAAAACTCATACACACATTGTATTTGTACTTACTATATTATAAAGCTCCATCGAAGCGAGTTACATTATTTAATTTTCAAATATCAGAATTGACTCAACACTTGGAATATATATGGACATTTTATATATACAACAATAAAATTGCTTAATGAGGAACTGGGATCCTGTTGGCTTTCAAAAATCTGTTGCTTTAAACTATCAGATATATGTCTCAGAGTCACCGAAGACTTCTTCAGATTCTCTACTCTTGAGATCCTGATCACCAAGGACGCCTTACTTCTCTATCTTGAACTTTTTATTTCTTTATAGCTTCCCATCCAATCCATCAGTCCAATTCTTCTTCATTCTACCGTTCTCTTACGATCCATTTTAACTTATCAAATAGTCTTTCTTTATCATTACATTACCTCTTAATATTAGTAAGCAGCGAGTTTACCAGCACATTTTGGTTTCTTGTCCATTTTTTT
Source organism: Cordylochernes scorpioides (assembly GCA_030710605.1). Classification (NCBI taxonomy): domain Eukaryota; kingdom Metazoa; phylum Arthropoda; class Arachnida; order Pseudoscorpiones; family Chernetidae; genus Cordylochernes; species Cordylochernes scorpioides. Next base: position 9,422,658 of record CP092882.1, on the reverse strand, counting down.
AAATTTGACACTTTGCTTTACATTTATGCGTTTGATTATTTGAGTTAACCTTTATACACATAGATATTATTTTTTCATTATAAGTAAATTCTTCACAATTATAGTAGTTTAGTGTTTTCACATCGAATTGTCCACAGTTGATAGTGGTTATGTGACAGAATAAACCTTTGTTACCTCCATGTTTCCTCGTGGCCCTCTAGAACGTAAGCAGATCTAATTCTTCAAACTTTTTCGGAGGTTCTTCAACATGTCTTATTCCTCTCCTAAACAAGTTTTTTATATTGTTTCTCCTCTATATCAGTCCAATCCTCTTCTTCTCCCTAACTATCATTTAATCTTACCCATCAAGATCGATATACACTCATAGACATAACTTAAGGAACTAAACTCCGCCCTTGCCGGTCCCAAGCCCGGATGAAAAAGGAGGGGGAGCAGTAACAAGCTCACTAAAAAACCTGGGCTCAGTTGGCCCGGCTGATAGTACCTTGTAAGGGCTCCTAATCCAGGGATACAGGATGAGCAGCGTTTGTACTCCATGTTAGGAGCGGCTGCACATGGTGTCTGTTCCTCATGTCAGAGGCGGCCATTTCTTTTGGAGCTAAGTCGGGTTGCCACTGAGTAGTGCTCCCAGTCTTAATGACAAAGGCAGACGCATTCTACTTCACCCAGTGTGGAGATAAGAAAGAAGAAGAAGACTTAAGGAAGTAGAAAGTCTTTGTAGGTCGTCTATTTTTAAAGACAGAGGCAATTCTGTTCACATGTGGTTATCTCGAGTGTATTCAATAAATGTCACTGAAATATGAGGGTATAGACAGTTCAATGAATTAAAATGTTTGTCTTATAATATAAAGTGTTATTGGGCGAAAGTCATTTTCACCTCATTTGTAGGGATAAAACCCAAGTTACCGAGCTCAACGCCCTTCTACTGGCTGAACAAAAATGTCGGGAAGTTATTTTTTTATTATTGTCTCTAGTACACGTGGTACAGGCCATGATAATCATGGTGGGAAGTAGTTGGCGACTGCCTATACTGTCTGTGCACCAAATGTTTTTTTTTTTTGCTTATCCCTAGTACAAGTGGTACAGGCCATGATAATCATGGTGGGTAGTTAGTGACTGCTTTTACTGTAAGCGCACCACATGTCTACACATGTGAAAAGCAGTTCGACTTTGCACGTACAAATGCCAGAGCCCCGTTTGGTTACTTGCACTCGCTGGTGGGGTTGGACTTTTGCAAGAATCGGGGGGCCATTGGAGCATTTTTTTCTAAACAGAAAAAAAAGTGTCCAATGCGGGAATCGAACCCGGGTCCTAGTGGTCGAAAACCAAACGGTTTAACCAGCCTTCCATCGACCCCTGCACCAAATGTTTGCACCTATAAATATATCAGAGCCCCGTTTGGTTAATCGCACTCATTGTGGTGGGATTGAGATTTTTCAAGAATTGGGGGCCATTGGAGAAATGTTTTTTATTTAGGAAAAAGTGCCCAAGGCAGGAATCGATCCTAGGTTGTGGCTCTCCGAAAACGACGGCTTATTCCATTCGTCCACCGACTCCAAATATTAATAAAACTTCCTCTACAATATATATGTTTATGGAAGAGAAATACGCCTTTATTTACTACCGGAGTAAACAACTGGCTGTGATGCAGTTAAAAATCATCAATAACAAACCCGTTATAACCTTCAATTTTCATTCTAAGATGAAGGGTTAACTCTTGAGACACAAAATTCGCACAGAAACTCATAGGTCTCCTCCTTTATACCAGAATACCTATACAAGTTTGAAGTAAAGAAACATCGTCCATTTACTACTTCTTCTGCATTATCATAGTAATTAACTTAAAGACACTCATGGACAAAACTTAAGGAAGTTGTATCTTTGGGAATGTATATCGGGATTCAGAGAATAACTCAGAAAAATATTACAGTGACCTTTATTGAAGACACACGACATAACCAATATACACTCATGGACAAAACTTAAGGAGGTTGTACCTTTTACCATGTATATCGGGAATCAGACAATAACTCTGAAAAAAAAACTCAGAAATATATTACAGTGACCTTTATTGAATACACACGAGATAACCAAGTGTGTATACACTCATGGACAACACTTAAAGAAGTTGTACCGTTTAGCATGTATATTGGGATTCAGGCAATAACTCAGAAATATATTACACTGACCTTTATTGAAGACACAGAGATAACCAGGTGTGAACAAAATTGCCTCTGTCTCCTTAAAAAACACTGATGACCGGTGGCATAAGTTTTGTCCATGAGTGTTGATGGAAACATTTGCCGAGATAGGAATTGATCTATAAAAATAAATATCACCTCTCCCATAAAAATAGACGTCAAAACTAGACGCCATTTATTGACCGTCAAGTTAACGTCTAGTTTAACGGGTGAGGCGACCTTTATTTTTAAAGATCTAAGACAATTGGTTTTTCAGCGTTCTTAAATTGTTTTAAAATGTTTTTGTTGAAATTGGCTTTTTTTTTTTGTAAATGGAAAATAATTCTAATTTGAACATAGTTAATCGAGAAAAATAAAAAAGTAAAAAAAAAAATCAGTAGATATGAATAAAGTCTTTCTGGATGAAGGTAGTGATGGACAGTGGTTGACGGTAGAAACCACTTTACAATAAAGACAGGGGACAGCCCGAAAGTATTTTAGATGTTAGGGGGAAATTGTCAAATGTAAATTTGAAAGTAAGATGGCAGTGTGGTATGTGGTAGGATCAGTTAGTGGTATGGTAGAAAGTGGTTGACGGCAGAGACCAGGTTACAGTGTAGAGAGGGGGCATCTCGAACTCAATAGAAATGTTAGGGGGGAATTGTTAAATATAAAATTGAAAGAGAGTAAGCTCGGAGTGTGGTATATGTAGGATTAGGTAGTGGTGAAGGTGGACAGTGGTTGACGGCAGAGACCACGTTGTAGTGTAGAGAGGGGGCAGCCCGAACGCAATTAAAATGTCCAATCAATGGCAGGCCGAGATAAGAGGCGCGCCAGTATAAAGGCGGGTAGAAGGCGGAGTCGGCGCGGGCTAGGCGAGCAAACTCCCGCCATTGGCTGCAAGTTGGCGACCAATGAGGGACTGGTGTCAAGGAGAGACTGCGGGCGACCAGCCAGGTGGCATGGTGGACGAGTTTACTCTGGCGGACCTGGAGGAGGTCGTCAAGCGAGAGAGTGCAGGGTACCATCACCATCCTCCCCCGGGGGACCCTGTATCCTGGACCTCGGCCCCTCCAGGTTACGAACCCCTAGATCTCAGGCCTCCCACAGAACCCTGGATGCTGAGGCCGGAATACGGCGTCTGTCCTGAGGTAGGCGACTCGCCTGGACTTCCAGACATCCTGGATGACGACCAGCTCATCCGACTGACTGTGAGGGAGCTCAACAAGAAGCTGCACGGCTACCCACGGGAGGAAGTGGCACGTCTGAAGCAGAAGCGACGTACGCTGAAGAACAGAGGCTATGCCCAGAACTGCCGGACGAAGCGGTTGGCCCAGCGGCACGAACTGGAAGACAAGAACCGCCTCCAGGAGCAGGAGATCGCCAGGCTGAGGGCAGAGCTGGACCGCACGAGGCTCGAGAGGGACTACTACAAGCGATGGTGCGGAGCCCAGCAAGCGGCGGCTCATGACAACACGGACCATTTACGGTACAACTACGACAACTCGCCGTAAGTACTCACAGAATCCCCAACCTTGTCTTGATAGAACTAGATACTCCTATATACGCCCAAAAATACGATAATAGCTTCCAAACTTCGCATTTGTTTATACGACCATGTTCTATCTCTAGCGCAACCTAACTCTCAACTTCGTAATGGTAATGATAAAACTAGTTGATCCTATGCCCAAATAAAAGCCGATAATAACTTTCAAAGTCCACCATACTTAATAAGATCATTGTATTTGTTTATATGGAACCCTGCGCCCACTATCTCTATAAGAACCTAGCTCCTAACCTTGTGATAAAATTATATAACTATCTGTTCCCAAATTACCGATACTAGCTTTCATAACCCACCAAACCTACGTAAAAAAACATCGCATTTGTTTATATGACCCTGGACTATCTTTAAAAGGACCTAGCTCCAAACCTTATGATAAGATTATATAACTAACTGCTCCCAAATTACTGAAGATGACCCTGAACTAAACACTTTCGACCCGAGGGACGCGAATTCGTGTCCTTGCCGACGTTTTACAAGTACATTGAGTCAGCTGACATCTCCCCAACCCACTGATAGATAGACAAGAAGGTATGGGACAAGATCCTGGTGGACGTGAATTCGTGTCGGCCGCCGGTGATTTTATATATAATTTTAAAAATCGAGGACCCGAATTCGCGTCCTTCGGGCTTGATGCAAAATCGGAAAGGACGCGAATTGGTCTCCCTCGGGCCGAAAGTGTTAAAAGGATCTAGCTCCTAACCTTGTGATAAGATTATATAACCAACGCCGATACTGACTCCTAAAGCGTTGTTCACCAAGCCAACCTAAATAAGAAAATCACATTTGTTGATATGACCATGTAGTATCTATAGTTGAATTGATATTTCAACCTTGAAGTAGAATTATATAACAAGCTATCTCTAAGTCCAACATCGTATCTTGTGGGATATATCAAAGGACAAGTGTCGGAAATTTGTCTTGAAAGTTACAGAAGCCATGTCCGTCCATCATAAATGTTTATAGCTGTACTATCTCAAGGAGAGCGTAGTTCTCAGTGATAGCACGCTACAGCTGAATGTCGTCCACAAACTGAATCGTGGTAACTTCTTTATCTTCGTTGTACTTCAATCCACAGAGTGCGGTGTTTGCTGCAAAGTATTTGGATAGAAGACTTAATGTAGTACACCACTTGTAACACTGAATATGTGTAGTCCAAGCTTTTACATGAAAAATGTGATTCTTTATAGTATTGTAGATTACATTAATACGTTATATTATGTAGATAATAACTCTTGTAGCGCTATCTACACTCTTTGTGTGTACATTCTCATAGGGGCTTGGAGAAAGAATGGTATAAACCGTTGATAGCCGAAAGCCACGACCTGGGATC
>CP092882.1:9377072-9417481 GCA_030710605.1 Cordylochernes scorpioides | reverse complement strand
AAACCCCGCATTCGGTACTTTTTTTCTGAAGAAATATTTGCTTTAATAACTCCTGATTCTTAAAAAAGTCCAACCCTACCAGTGAGTGAACTAACCAAATGGACTGTCACACTTTCTAGTACAAAACCCGAACTGCTTTCTACATATGTTGAGACATATGGTGCACTTACCATAAATCAGTAACTAACTACCCACTGTGATTATCATTACTTGTACCGCTTATACTCGAGATAAGTAAATATAATAACAATCTCATGAAGAATGTAGCTATTGTAGCGGTATAAAGATAAGCCTATGGTGTTATCATGAAGAGTACAGTTCATGTAGCCGTATCTATAACATGTCAGCACCTTCTTATAGCAAATTGTAAGGATATTTAGATCAGATTAGTACGTTCCTTTTGAGAATACAGATAGTGTGGCATTGTATAAACTAGATTTATAGGCATTCCTTTAAGAATATCGTTTTTTAGCGTTGTTTAGACTATCTCAATAAGTAGAAATGCATATCTTGTAGAGTTCCAAAGACCAAGCTATTATATTTTCATTGAACGTCAACATTTAATGTTTTGAAGACTAATTCAATGAGTAATCATGATGAATGTAACTATTCTAACCTTGTCAATTCTAAGCCAATACGTTCACATTGGGTGATTGTAGCATTGTCAAGATTAGTTCACTACGTTTACATGAGGCTATTGACTCTTTTATAGCGCTGTATACTCTTTGTCCATATGTTTTCATTAAAGGTACAACTCTGTAGACGCTTTCTGGAACTCTAACAGCATCGTCCTGTAGCGAAATTTAATCTTATAGCTTTGTATAATAGATATTAGTACGCTCCCGTTGTGATTTCAGCAATTGTAACATTGTATAGATTATGTTTATTGGTTTTGGTATAAATGTTAATCTTCCAGCGTTGCCTAGACTGATTCTTTACGTTATTATGAAGCGTTCAATAATGGTAGAGTTGTCTATACCACGTCAGTATGTTCCCGTGAAGAATAAAACTCTTGTAACGTTGGCTAGACCATGTTTGTACGTTCCTGTTGTATAATGTAACTTTTGTAACGTTATTTAGAATAGGTCAGTATGTTCCCCTGGAGTATAAAACTCTTGTAGCGTTGTCTAGACCATGTTTGTACGTTACTGTTGAATAATGTAACTTTTGTAACGTTATTTAGAATAGGTCAGTATGTTCCCCTGGAGTATAAAACTCTTGTAGCGTTGTCTAGACCATGTTTGTACGTTACTGTTGAATAATGTAACTTTTTAAACGTTATTTAGACTAGGTCAGTATGTTCCCGTGAAGTATAAAATTCTTGTAGCGTTGTCTAGACCATGTTTGCACGTTCCTGTTGAATAATATAACTTTTGTAACGTTATTTAGACTAGGTCAGTATGTTCCCGTGAAGTATAAAACTCTTGTAGCGTTGTCTAGACCATGTTTGTACGTTCCTGTTGAATAATATAACTTTTGTAACGTTATTTAGACTAGGTCAGTATGTTCCCGTGAAATATAAAACTCTTGTAGCGTTGTCTAGACCATGTTTGTACGTTCCTGTTGAATAATGTAACTTTTGTAACGTTATTTAGACTAGGTCAGTATGTTCCCGTGAAGTATAAAACTCTTGTAGCGTTGTCTAGACCATGTTTGTACGTTCCTGTTGAATGATGTAACTTTTGTAACGTTATTTAGACTAGGTCAGTATGTTCCCGTGAAATATAAAACTCTTGTAGCGCTGTCTAGACCATGTTTGTACGTTCCTGTTGAATAATGTAACTTTTGTAACGTTATTTAGACTAGGTCAGTATGTTCCCGTGAAGTATAAAACTCTTGTAGCGTTGTCTAGATCATGTTTGTACGTTCCTGTTGTATAATGTAGCTTTTGTAACGTTATTTAGACTAGGGCAGTATGTTCCCGTGAAGTATAAAACTCTTGTAGTGTTGTCTAGACCATGTTTGTACGTTCCTGTTGAATAATGTAACTTTTATAACGTTATTTAGACTAGGTCAGTATGTTCCCGTGAAGTATAAAACTCTTGTAGTGTTGTCTAGCCCATGTTTGTACGTTCCTGTTGAATAATGTAACTTTTGTAACGTTATTTAGACTAGGTCAGTATATACCCGTGATGTATACAACTCTTGTAGCGTTGTCTAGACCATGTTTATACGTTCCTGTTGAATGATGTAACTTTTGTAACGTTATTTAGACTAGGTCAGTATGTTCCCGTGAAGTATAAAACTCTTGTAACGTTGTCTAGATCATGTTTGTACGTTCCTGTTGTATATTGTAACTTTTGTAACGTTATTTAGACTAGGTCAGTATGTTCCCGGGAAGTATAAAACTCTTGTAACGTTGTCTAGACCATGTTTGTACGTTCCTGTTGCATAATGTAACTTTTGTAACGTTATTCAGACTAGGTCAGTATGTTCCCGTGAAGTATAAAACTCTTGTAACGTTGTCTAGACCATTTTTGTACGTCATTGGTGAATAATGTAACTTTTGTAACGTTATTTAGACTAGTTCAGTATGTTCCCGTGAACAATAAAACTCTTGTAGCGTTGTCTAGACCATGTTTGTACGTTCCTGTTGAATAATGTAACTTTTGTAACGTTATTTAGACTAGGTCAGTATGTTCCCGTGAAGTATAAAACTCTTGTAGCGTTGTCTAGACCATGTTTGTACGTTCCTGTTGTATAATGTAATTTTTGTAACGTTATTTAGACTAGGTCAGTATGTTCCCGTTAGGTATAAAACTCTTGTAGCGTTGTCTAGACCATGTTTGTACGTTCCTGTTGAATAATGTAAATTTTGTAACGTTATTTAGACTAGGTCAGTATGTTCCCGTGAAGTATAAAACTCTTGTAGCGTTGTCTAGACCATGTTTGTACGTTCCTGTTGTATAATGTAATTTTTGCAACGTTATTTAGACTAGGTCAGTATGTTCCCGTGAAGTACAACAACAACAACAACAAAAGCCTTTATTTAGGGCATTCCGCCCCATACAGGATTCGCCGTATTTACACGTCAACAAGAGGAGAGGGAAGAGGAAACATTTACAACAAAATAAGGTTTGTCTCACATTCAGTTACCTATTTACAGATAGTTCATCCTCCAGTATCCTTTGCCCTGCATTCTTTCTCATGCGCCCAGCTTCTGTGCAGAACTTAAAGTATCTAACAATCAGTAATTCATCATTCAGAACTGAAGAGAGAAGTTGACATAAGCGATGGTATCTAAATTGACCAGAGGTAGGGCTTGGAAAAATTTCAGTACGTTTTTCTGTTAAGAGAGGGCATTGGAAGAAATAGTGAACCAAATTATCATCCATGAGATCCTTACAAAGTAAACAGTTCCGGCCATTTTCTTTCCAGAAGATGTTCCCGTGAAGTATAAAAATCTTGTAGCGTTGTCTAGACCATGTTTGTACGTTCCTGTTGCATAATGTAACTTTTGTAACGTTATTTAGACTAGGTCAGTATGTTCCCGTGAAGAATAAAACTCTTTTAACGTTGTCTAGACCATGTTTGTACGTTCCTGTTGAATGATGTAACTTTTGTAACGCTTTTTAGACTAGGTCAGTATGTTCCCGTGAAGTATAAAACTCTTGTAGCGTTGTCTAGACCATGTTTGTACGTTCCTGTTGCATAATGTAACTTTTGTATCGTTATTTAGACTAGGTCAGTATGTTCCCGTGAAGAATAAAACTCTTGTAACGTTGTCTAGACCATGTTTGTACGTTCCTGTTGAATGATGTAACTTTTGTATCGTTATTTAGACTAGGTCAGTATGTTCCCGTGAAGTATAAAACTCTTGTAGCGTTGTCTAGACCATGTTTGTACGTTCCTGTTGAATAATGTAACTTTTGTAACGTTATTTAGACTAGGTCAGTATGTTCCCGTGAAGAATAAAACTCTTGTAACGTTGTCTAGCCCATGTTTGTACGTTATTGTTGAATAATGTAACTTTTGTAACGTCATTTAGACTAGTTCAGTATGTTCCCGTGAACAATAAAACTCTTGTAGCGTTGTCTAGACCATGTTTGTACGTTCCTGTTGAATGATGTAACTTTTGTAACGTTATTTAGACTAGGTCAGTATGTTCCCGGGAAGTATAAAACTCTTGTAACGTTGTCTAGACCATGTTTGTACGTTCCTGTTGAATAATGTAACTTTTGTAACGTTATTTAGACTAGGTCAGTATGTTCCCGTGAAGAATAAAACTCTTGTAACGTTGTCTAATCCATTTTTGTACGTCATTGGTGAATAATGTAACTTTTGTAACGTTATTTAGACTAGTTCAGTATGTTCCCGTGAACAATAAAACTCTTGTAGCGTTGTCTAGACCATGTTTGTACGTTCCTGTTGAATGATGTAACTTTTGTAACGTTATTTAGACTAGGTCAGTATGTTCCCGTGAAGTATAAAACTCTTGTAGCGTTGTCTAGACCATGTTTGTACGTTCCTGTTGAATAATGTAACTTTTGTAACGTTATTTAGACTAGGTCAGTATGTTCCCGTGAAGTATAAGATTCTTGTAGCGTTGTCTAGACCATGTTTGTACGTTCCTGTTGAATAATGTAACTTTTATAACGTTATTTAGACTAGGTCAGTATGATCCCGTGAAGTATGAAACTCTTGTAGCGTTGTCTAGACCATGTTTGTACGTTTCTGTTGAATGATGTAATTTTGTACCGTTATTTAGACTAGGTTAGTATGTTCCCGTGAAGAATAAAACTTTTGTAGCGTTGTCTAGACCATGTTTGTACGTTTTTGTTGAATAATGTAACTTTTGTAACGTTATTTAGACTAGGTCAGTTTGTTCCCGTGAAGAATAAAACTCTTGTAGGGTTGTCTAGACCATGTTTGTACGTTCACGGAATCAATGTAAATGTCACAATATTTTTAGATTATATCGGTGTTTTCTCATAAGGAATTAAAACTTGAACACTTTTTTTGTCAGTTTGGAATAATATCATATATGGATTGTCATTAAAGCTCTACCATCTATATGTGACACATGACATTTCTAATAACATAGAATATAATGATATAAGAAAATTGTTATCTCCTGATAGGGCAACTAAAAGTTACTGATGGCTAGCGCCATCTATCGGAATAAATAATAATTAATCGTTGATTTGTTATTTTTCTAGAATCTCGATTATTTTATATTTATTTCCGACACATGGCGCAAACCAAATATTTGTTGCACGATTAGGAAATGCCTTTTTCTTAATTTATTCAATTGCGATTCCAGTTCAATTTGACTTTTGTACTATCTATTGTATTCTTGCTTATTCCTCAGTCGTTTAAACGATCTCCATTAGGTTCCATTGTCTAAGCTTTTCTATTATAGTCCTGGGGATTTCCCAGAGTTCTTGTCATACTATCTTTTCATATATAATATGATGTAGGCTGTGCGATGTTTTGTTTGGCAAAATACTCTTTAATACCAGTCTCATTTATCGTGGACCATTTAAAGGAATTCACTGGCTTGACGGTCGCCGAGATAGTACATCGAGCTCAAGACAGTGTTGGCTGACGTCACATCATGTTTGGGATGTAACACGTACAGTACAACGTTCGATCACGAATAAAATGATATTACTATTGTTATAATATTATCTGCACGCGCACACCTATATTGATTGCTTGTATAACACTTTGTATTACATTGTATTCTAATTTATTCGATTTTCTGAGGTGGTCTGTCAATCATGAAAACCTTTCTGAATGAATTCAATTATTCTATAAATCCTTCTTACTTATCCTTCTTGAGAGCGTATTTCTGAAATTACTTTCTACATATAAGCATTTATATTTAGGCCTATTGGTCATTTGTATAATTTGGCAATATGGCTGACCATGTCTGATTATGTCAAGCTCTTATTTATCTTTCTTTCTTTTCCAAAACAGTGCATATACACACTATTGCGTTTTCACCGCCACTCTGTGTTGTGACGACGATCTAAGTTCTATAGAGGTAGTCGATCACCTCTATTCTTGGTCGGCGGGGTTGAAGGTTCAAAATTAGGGTGTCGCTGCTTATACCACTATTAAAATATCAGACGAAAACAGGAGGGAAAATTATATTTATTATAAATTAAGAAAATAAGTAAAGTAGTTTTAAATTAAATATATATTTAAATATTTACACTAAAAGAATCGGAGATCAGGGCAAATTCTCGTGTTCGAAAGTTGTTTACAGGTTCTTCTGTTTTTTTTTTTTTTTTTTTTTTCATTTTAGCCGCTGCATCCCCGTAGCCGCTTCCGTCGGCCTCCCATTGGCTGCTTCGAACTCCTTCTTTTCCAACACACACTCTCTCTAATAAATCATTTCAATATGTCTTCAATATTTTCTCTCCCTTCAAACACAATCCTTATACCTATGGGTTGTACCACGGTAAACGCATGCTTCGGCCTATCTGCTTCTATTTATTACTCATAGATAAGATGTTATCTGACCCAGCTCACGTAACTTTCACCGCTTTCTTGTTTATATAAGCTTCAATACTCTCTGCTACAGTAATGTCTTCTACATTGCTTGTTGGCATCCAAGACAATTTGGTCCACTATCTATTCCATTGCCCATTCCTACATGAAAAGAGACTGGAAATTCGCGAAATTTCGGAGCTAGCTCACTACAATGAACAACATGTATATAAAATCTTTAATGCTCTCCTGCTGGATAAAACATTTGTTTATAAATATTTTAAATATTCCAAGGCGATTGATAAAATGAGAGAAGAGGTGCTCAACTCCACAGACAACGGCTGATTGCTCCCCCTCCCCTCTAAATTGCTTTTCCTCCTCACTCATGTACATATATAACCTTCAGGGGAATCCCCTTGTAAGACAATAGTGTCTTAATAAAGGTTTTTGTTGTTGTTGTTGTTGTTGTCTTCTACATTGCTATATATTCTCCTATATATATGGTTGTCTCAAAAGTTCGTTAACATTTTTTTTTGCTTATCCCTAGTACACGTGGTACAGGCCATGATAATCATGGTGGGTACTTAGCGACTGCTTTTACTGTAAGCGCACCACATATCTACACATGTGAAAAGCAGTTCGACTTTGCACTTACAAATATGCCAGAGCCCCGTTTGGTTACTTGCACTCTCTGGTGGGGTTGAACTTTTGCAAGAATCGGGGGCCATTGGAGCATTTTATTTTTAAAACAGAAAAAAGTGTCCAATGCGGGAATCGAACCCGGGTCGTAGTGGTCGGAAACCAAACAGTTTAACCATCCTTCCACCGACCCCCTTCGTAAACATATAGTAGCAAAGTATTTATTATATACAGATTATATTAATTATTTGATATATATATATGTGTTATATAAAAATATTATTATTTTATTTAAAATTATATTTCATCGATTCAAATACTCTGTTAAATCGACCGCCAGAGGTCACGTTTCCCTATAAATACTCATTGTTGTTGTTTCCCGTTGGCCAATGAATCCTGCCAAGAAGAAAAAGAAGGCCTACAAGCCTACAACCCGCATCGTGAACGTCGCCGACCTGGAGAGGGAAGATGAGATGGTGATCTCACGCAACTGCAGCATCCTGAGCTCCATTGGCCATCCTGCCCTGAAATCCCTGCATGAGGACCTGATCCGCTACATCGCCTCGCGGACTGAAATGATCAAGGCCCTCGCTACCAATGTAGAGAACCTCACTGACACCCTCGAGTCCTTCGCAGAGTTGGACGAAATTGAGGAGGCCAACAAGCCCAAGACTGCTTGCCGCGGCACTCAAACCTGCCCTGCTCCTTCCTGCAATGAAACCAGCTCCCAGACTGACCCAATCAAGCCCGCCACTCCTGCTCCTGCTGCTCTCCCTGCCAAGAAGCCTGCCTCCACCCTGCCTGCTCCTGCTCCAACCAAAAGGAAGCAGTCTGAAGCTCCCAACCCGCCTGCAAAGAGGACAAACCTGAATGGTCCTTCAAAACCTGTGCCTTCCCACGTCTCCAAGCCTGCGGCCGCCCAAGTGATCCTTCATGGAGAAAAATCGGCGGCCCACACAGTGGTCATCTCAGATGACCCACAGGCTGACCCAAGGGAGATGCTGAAAACAGTCCGCGCTGCTCACACTCTCCCCCAAGGCGTTTGGGCCTCCCTGCGCACCAAGGGGAAGCTGGTCCTCCATTCCAGCAATCCTGACACCATCCCTGAGATTACAACCTCCCTGGCCAGCAAGTTGAATGGAATGAAGGTCCGCCAGCAGAAGGAGATCCTGCCACGGATCTGCCTCTTCAAAGTGGATGAGGAGACATCCAACTCCACAATTGAGGAGACCTTCCTGGAAACCGCTGCTGTTAGAAAACTTCCTGGGGACAAGGTGGTGCGCGTGGCGCACCGTTCTGCACCCAGAAACGGGACCTGCACCGCCTTCATCGAGGTGGACCTCAAGACCTTTAGAGCCCTGGGCGTTCGCGGGAGGATCGTGGTGGATGGAGTAATCCTCAACTTCGAGGAGTCCATCCGCGCCCGCGTCTGCTTCCGCTGTTGTGGCTTCGGCCACAACTCTGCCCAATGCACCAGAGCTCCTAAGTGCTTCCACTGCGGTGAAGACGGCCATGAAGGCCGAACCTGCCCATCCATTGCTGACCAGCGCACCTCCAAATGTGCCAACAGCTGCTCCCAGGGCCTTCCTAACAAGCACGAGGCGAGAGCCTCAAGCTGCCCCATCCTGAAGTCTAGGGCCCTCAAGTTCTAGGCTTCAAGGACCTTCTGCCTCCATCTCCATCTGCCACTTCTCCTGGATTCCTGGCTTATTCAACGCACCCGCCTCACTGCACCCTGGCGCTATTCCCCTGCTTGCCCAACGTTTCCACCACCCCTGCGAGACATCTCCTGCTTCCACATCCTAGGGTCCCTTGCCACCTGACATCGATTTTGGGCTCAAAAATCATAACTTTTGGTTAGTAGCCCGTAAATAAAGATATTTTCTTTCCCGTTGGCCGTCATAACATTTGTAAGCTCCATCATACCAATATACGTTAGATCGTTGGTCACAACAATTTGCTCCTGCCATGGCTCCTAGGAAGAAGAAGAAGAATGCCGAGAAGCCCCTCGTAACCCTCGCCCAACTGGAGATGGAGAACGAAGAGGTGAAGCAGAACTTCGAGCAGAAAATACAGAATCCTTACCCTACCTCCCGATTTTACCTGCTCCAAAGCCTAATGGAATTCATCAACTTACGGTCTGAGCAGATCAAGGCCCTCATTGCCGAGGTAGAGAACCTCTCTGGCACCCTCGCGTCCTTTAAGGAACTGGACGAAATCAAGCCACAGACAGCCTGCCACAGCACTCAAACCAGCCCTTCTCCCTCCTGCAAGGAAACCAGCACTCAGACTGACCCCACCAAGCCCGCCACTCCCGCTCCAACCAAAAGGAAGCAGCCTGAGGCTCCCTACCCGCCCGCAAAGAGGACCAACCTCAATGGTCCCGCAAAACCTGCGCCCTCCCGCGTCCCCAAGCCTGCGGCCGCCCAAGTGGTCCTCCATGGGGAAAAATCGGCGGCCCACACAGTGGTCATCTCTGATGACCCACAGGCTGACCCAAGAGCAATGCTTAAAGCTGTCCGCGCTGCCCACACTCTACCCCAAGGCGTTTGGGCCTCCCTGCGAACCAAAGGGAAGCTTGTCCTCCACTCCAGCAACCCCGATACCATCCCAGCTGTGGCCACCTCCCTGGCCAACAAGCTGGATGGCATGAAGGTCCGCCAACAGAAGGTGATCCTGCCTCGCATCTGCCTCTTCAAAGTGGATGAGGAAACATCCAACTCCACCATTGAAGAGACGCTGCTGGAAACCCCTGCTGTCAGCCAACTCCCTGGGGACAAGGTGGTGCGCGTGGCGCATCGCTCTGCACCCAGAAACGGGACCTGCACCGCCTTCATCGAGGTGGACCTCACGACCTTCAGAGCTCTGGGAAATCGTGGAAGGATCGTGGTGGATGGTGTGATCCTCAACTTCGAGGAGTCCATCCGCGCACGAGTCTGCTTCCGCTGTTGTGGCTTCGGCCACAACTCTGCCCAATGCACCAGAGCTCCCACGTGCTTCCACTGCGGTGAAGGCGGCCATGAAGGCCGTGCCTGCCCCTCAGTTGCCGACTGGCACACTTCCAAGTGCGCCAACTGCTGTGCCAAGGGCCTCCCAGACAAGCACGAGGCGAGAGCCTCAAGCTGCCCCATCTTGAAGCTTAGAGCCCTCAAGTTCTAGGCTTCCAGGACCTCCTGCCTCCTCAACTGGCCTCCATCCAGGCTTCTCACCCATCAAGGCGCTGTTTCCTTGACCTCTCCAGCTTCCTCCCCCCTGCGATGACACCTCCACTGCCAGATCCTAGGATCCCTTGCGATGATCCCTGGCCACCCATCCCCAGGCCCCCCAACTATGCTTTGTATATATTCCGCTTTATGCGTCCATCGGGGCTCAAAAATCATTCATTTTGGTTAGCAGCCCCGTAAAATAAAGATATTTTCTCTTTCCCGTTGGCCGGCTCAAAACTTTTGTACATTATGTAAATAATCTTTTGTTTTCCTTATTCTACTCGCCTTAAGCCAGGCATTACCTTTATCAAATTATGTTATTATATATATTCCTGAGCTCAAATAAAGAAATCTCTGATCAAAACCATATTTATTATTATTCTTTCAATATTTATGCCACGACTGCTCAACAAATATTCTCAAAATAATCAGCATATCAAGTATTAATTCTATATAGCTCTAATAAACAAAATACAACAGAAATATAATTATTTTAAATAATATATATTAAAAATAAATAAGGCATCTCCTGACCACGAGCACATGTTCTTCTTATTACTCATAGATAAGATGCTATCTGACCCAGCTCACGTAACTTTCGCAGCATTCGTGTTTATATAAGCTTCAGTACTCTCTGCTACAGTAGTGTCTTCTACGTTACTGTACACTCTCCTAACCATCTAAAAAGCACATGTGCTCGTGGTCAGGAGATGTCTTATTTATTTTTAATATCAACACCTGACCCACTTACCTTTTATTTTTTTTCTATTGTTTTTTAATATATATATATATATATTCTGATTATTTTTTGTTTTGTTGTTGAAAAAGAGAGAGGTAGGAAATTGAAGGTGCAGTCGTGAAAAAGGAAAGATTGTTATTTACCTTTCAAGTAGTTTTTATTTTGAACTAGCGGATGTGCCCGGCTTCGCCCGGGTTTTACCCGAGTGAATGTTTGTCTAACGAACATTTGTTAAAACAATTCTCTTTAAACTTATAAAACGTACTCGGCTTCGCCCGGGGTTTTACCCGAGTAAAGGTTTGTCTAGCGAACATTTGTTAAAACAATTCTCTAAAAACTTATTAAAAAATAAAAAAGATATATTTTGATAATTTGAAACTCGTAAATTTGAATCTCTCGATAAAATGAACATTTTTTCCCGGTCCCTGTGTGCCTTGTCATCCTGAATTTTGTCTTTCCTAATTTTCTACATTAGAAAATCATAGCTTTATCTAGTGAACATTTTTCCCGGTCCCTTGAGAAATACTCGATAAGTTGAATAAAATCAATATTAATTGGTTCCCTCGGTAATTGGAAGTTAAAGGAATAGTATCTTCGCCTTGGAATTATATCATTATTCTTGTCGCAAATAAATTGCCGTGTCATCCTGAGATAATCTTACTTTTGATAAATAATATTTAAGATAACAAACTTAGTGATAAGAAAACTTGTAATCATCGTCACAATGGGGGCGCTGCTTGCGATTTAAATATACAAATCTGCAAATAACTCTAAGGATATTCAAGATATTCATGAAATTATTTTTCAAAAACCTTCCCGGTGATATACCTAATAATATCCCAATATTTCACGGCGATTGAATGTATGGTTTTTGAATCTATAGAGTACAGACAGACAGACATTCAATTTTATATATATAAGATAATATAAATGAGTTTTAAAAATTGTAAAAAAAAAATGCATCGGCCGGGAATCGAACCCGGGCCGCCCGCGTGGCAGGCGAGCATTCTACCACTGAACTACCGATGCTTAAAAAAATGGCCATATTTAGGTATTCATTCCATTCCGGATTAGTCCGCGTAAAAAAAAGTTCTTCAAATGAAAAAAAAAAAAGAAATAGCCAAAAATACTAATCAAAATGCAGCCGAAAATTTTACTCAGGTTTATAAAAAGCGACATGCAAAATATGGCACCAATTGGTTCAGTAGTTTTTGAGTTTATCGCGAAACAGACAGACAGACAGAAATTGACTTTTATATATAGATAGAGATTTACTCTTCATATTGTTGGCTTTTTAACTTACATTCATTCTTCATTGTTGGCTTTTTATATTACATTCACTCTTCATTGTTGGCTTTTTATCTTACATTCACTCTGTTGGCTTTTTATATTACATTTACTCTTCATTGTTGGCTTTTTATCTTACATTCACTCTTCATTGTTGGCTTTTTATATTATATTTACTCTTCATTGTTGGCTTTTTATCTTACATTCATTCTTCATTGTGGCTTTTTATATTACATTTACTCTTCATTGTTGGCTTTTTATCTTACATTCACTCTTCATTGTTGGCTTTTTATCTTACATTCATTCTTCATTGTTGGCTTTTTATATTACATTCACTCTTCATTGTTGGCTTTTTATCTTACATTCATTCTTCATTGTTGGCTTTTTATATTACATTCAATCTTCATTGTTGGCTTTTTATCTTACATTCACTCTGTTGGCTTTTTATCTTACATTCACTCTTCATTGTTGGCTTTTTATATTATATTTACTCTTCATTGTTGGCTTTTTATCTTACATTCATTCTTCATTGTTGGCTTTTTATCTTACATTCATTCTTCATTGTTGGCTTTTTATATTACATTTACTATTCATTGTTGGCTTTTTATCTTACATTCACTCTTCATTGTTGGCTTTTTATCTTACATTCATTCTTCATTGTTGGCTTTTTATCTTACATTCATTCTTCATTGTTGGCTTTTTATATTACATTCAATCTTCATTGTTGGCTTTTTATCTTACATTCACTCTGTTGGCTTTTTATATTACATTTACTCTTCATTGTTCACTTTTTATCTTACATTCACTCTTCATTGTTGGCTTTTTATATTATATTTACTCTTCATTGTTGGCTTTTTATCTTACATTCATTCTTCATTGTTGGCTTTTTATCTTACATTCATTCTTCATTGTTGGCTTTTTATATTACATTTACTATTCATTGTTGGCTTTTTATCTTACATTCACTCTTCATTGTTGGCTTTTTATCTTACATTCATTCTTCATTGTTGGCTTTTTATATTACATTTACTATTCATTGTTGGCTTTTTATCTTACATTCACTCTTCATTGTTGGCTTTTTATATTACATTCACTCTTCATTGTTGGCTTTTTATATCATATAGAAAATCATAGTTTTATCTAGTGAACATTTTTTCCCGTGTCACATTGCCGTGTCATTCTGAGATAATCTTACAGGGTGTACCAGGTAAGTTGGGAATTTCAACAATGGTATTTTAACTGAAATTTTTTGCAAGTAAAAATTAAAATATCCGAATGAAATTTGACACAGTAGTAGATAAAAGGATATAGTTTTTATTTATTCAATGTAGTTTCCATTATTAACTACAACAGTCTCGAGGCGAGTGCGGAATGAAGTACAGGCCTTGGCGACGATGACCTTGTCCATTTGGGTCATCACCGTGTGAACTGCTTTCTTGACAGACTGGATGGTGGTATGAGGAGCTTTGTTGACATCTCTCTCAACAACGCCCCATACATAGTAGTCGAGGGGATTGCAATCTGGAGAATTAGGGGGCCAAATATCAGGACCCCAGTGACTAGGGACGTTAAGTGTCAGCCACGATTGTGTCTTTTTTGCCTTATGGGCTGGAGCTGAGTCCTGTTGGAAGACACACTTCCTTCCTGCGGCCACCATGTCCATCCAAGGCTTCACAACGGTCTCCAGAACATTGATGTAGGTGTCAGCGTTCATCCTAAGGCCCTTCTCAAAGAAATGGGGAGGCATGACATCACCTTCACTGCTGATAACGCCAAGGACCATTACGGAGGCAGGAAATTTCGTGTGCATCACGACAGGTATCTCTGAGGGGTCTTTACAGATCCAGCGATCATTCCTGGGATTTACCTTTTGGTCCACGTCAAAGTTCTTTTCGTCAGAGAAGAACCTTAGCATGCCAAAAGAGTCGTGTTTCAGGTTGTTGAGGAGGGCAGCAGCCTTTCCTTTTCTGTTATTCGTCATATTCTCAGTCAGCAACTGACCTTTCCGAAGGGCATAAGACTTGAGACCAAGGTCCTCATGGATAGTTCTGACAATTGTCATAGAGCCAACGTCCATTTCCTTGGCTATGGCCCTCATGCTCTTCCCAGGGTTTCCATCAATCTTCTCCTTGACATTTTTGAAAAATTCTTCGCCTCTTACCCTGTCCGATCGACGCGAGTGCTTTTTCCTTGTAGCTATCCCCTCTTTGTTACTGTCGGCCTCATCAAACTGCTTCTTGACACGATAAATAGTGGTTTTGGGCAACTTAAGAAAATCCACTATCTCTTTGGGGCTCCTTCCGGCGCGCAGAGCAACGATGATGGCAGCTCGATTTTCAAATTCTCGGTTACTCTTCATCACTACACTGCGCACACATGTACTGTTGCATTTTACATGAATATGGCTACGTAATAAAAAAAAACAAGTTTTTAATCTCAAGTAGTTTTTGTTTTATGGACTTTCAAAGTTAGTCCCAATTTACCTGGTACACCCTGTACTTTTGATAAATAATATTTAAGATAACAAACTTAGTGATAAGAAAACTTGTTATCATCGTCACAATGGGGGCGCTGCTTGCAAGTTAAATCTACAAATCTGCAAATAACTCTAAGGATATTCAAGATATTCATGAAATTATTTTTCAAAAACCTTCCCGGTGATATACCTAATAATATCCCAAAATTTCACGGCGATTGGATGTATGGTTTTTGAATCTATAGAGTACAAACAAACAAACAAACAAACAGACAGACATTCAATTTTATATATATAGATTACTTGAAATAAATTTACACATAAAAATTATTTATCACAGCAATATAGAATTTAAGGAATTAATTCTCTCTATAATCGTGATTTTAAAAAATAGGTAGGTTCAACTATACATATTTACAACAATAATTAAAGTGGTATGTTCTAAATCTATGGCCAAAAAATATAGAACAGTCAATGAATGAAAATGAAATATATGTTTTTAAAAAAATAAAATATTTGGATTTTAGATTATATAATATATATATATGTATTATAGAAAATTTTGATTTTCTGCTTATTTTGTAATTAGAGTAATATATAACTATTACTTGCCGATGCTGATCATACCAAGGATTGGAATTCATGATTGGGATTTCAGTCGTGGTAAAATAACAAAGATCTTTAGATCAATATTGCTTTAATTTAGCTTATTAAAGATATTTAAAACATAAATTGAGAAAAGTACTGTCTGATTTAAGGATTAATAATAAAGAAAACAAAAGATTATCTATATAATTACAAAATGTTTGCCACCCAACGGGAAACAACAATGATTTTTTATAGGGAAAGCGCGACCTCTGACGGTCGATTTAACATAGTAGTCTGTTCTAAATGTTATAATTTTAAAAAATGAAATACAATTTTCATATAACACATACACCAATACCTCGCTCTGCGTCGTTTCGTTTTGCGTTTTTTTCGAAGTTGCGTCGCTGCTTAATTTTTACTGATTTTCACTGTGCGTCGTTAGATTTTTGAAGTTGCGTTGTTTTGAATTCGAGTCTTTAATTTTTTTTGTTTTGCATTTTTCCCCCCTAAAATATGGCAACACCTTTGTTTTTGATTGCGCCTTCACATATTTTTACTTTGCGTCGTTTCAATTTACGTCGTGTTTTTTTGGAACGTTACCCCGACGCAAAGCGAGGTATGGGTGTATTACATATATATATTGCTACTCTAGAAACCTTCCTAATTTTCTACGTTACAATATTATGAATTTATATTTTGCAAGAGTTTACGAACTTTCTTGGACAACCTTGTAATTCTGAAACTTGTATCACCTGCTGATTGGCCACCCTTGATATAGAAAACAATAGAGATTAAATTATTCTTCTATAAGAATTTCTGTTATAAATTTTACTAAGGCTACCAATATTTTTAAGGTTTCCCCCCTAAAGTTCGTAAATACACCTATCCCCCGATTTACACGGTACTTGTTTTACACGTTTTCGCTTTTACACGGTTTTCCAATTAAGTTTTTTTTTTGCTTTTATCGCACTATACTAACGAAATACTATACGAAAAAATTGTAGAGCAATTGCCATCTTCTTCTTCAACTGAAAAGAAGCCAAATTTTTTGGCAAGTCATGGCTGGTTTGAAAGATTTAAAATAAGACATTCTTTTTTTTCGATTTACACGTTTTTCTCAGGAACGTATCTACCGTGTAAATCGGGGGATAGGTGTACTTGTAAATATAAATCATAATATGTTTACGAACTTTTGGGGGACAAACCTTATAACATATCATATAAGACTCTTCAAAATATCTCGGGAAATACAATATATCAGAACTTAAGAAGAAACATAATCCTTTTGTGCAAAGGAAACTTGATGACTTGCATGTCCAATTGGAACAAACATAAACGATTTTTGAAATTAAATATTAGAATGTTTGCATATTGTCTTCGATTTTTTTTTAATGTTTTGTGATGGATAATCACATATGCATACATAAAGCTATAATTAAAAAGGCATATATTAGATCAAAATATCATTTAACTTACCAATATCTCAGTTGGCTGAACGACAACCTTTTACAAGGTATTATAACATATTAAAAATATTGGTAAAATATATTGGTAAAAATAAATGATATTTTGATCCAATATATGCCTTTTTAATTAAATATTTATTTATGGATTGCTCTATTTTCAAGACATACAGTTATTCCAATTACAACCCATTCCAAGAGTCTACCAACAGTATCACTATAAAAGGAAGTTCCAAAAATGCAATATAACAGCGGTATGGTAG
Source organism: Cordylochernes scorpioides (assembly GCA_030710605.1). NCBI lineage: Eukaryota > Metazoa > Arthropoda > Arachnida > Pseudoscorpiones > Chernetidae > Cordylochernes > Cordylochernes scorpioides. Next base: position 9,400,382 of record CP092882.1, on the reverse strand, counting down.
ATTAAACTGGCGAAACCGCTGGGCGGGTTCACCACTGATGAGCCAGGCCCTCCCTTTAATTTTTCCATTGCAGTAAGGGCAGTAGAAATTGTTTAATTTCAAAAAGAATCTTACACCTTTAAAATAGTTTCGAATTTACATACAGTTATGTTACGATAATGTAGGCATGTTTCCTTGGATAGAGATTTGTTTATAGCCATACTATCACAGCATTATAGTTAAGGTAAATTAAGAAAAATAGTTAATAATCAATAAATTATTTATTACATATAGTCATTCCTGCTTTCACAATTTAACTAAATCGCTAAGCAATCCAGAGCTAGGACTCTTTAACTATTTTGTATTTCTCTAGTTTTCTTGGGCCAATATGTCCTTCAATAGGAGACCTAGAAGTATGACTTCCAGCCAAATATGGTAGATACGTTTGTATTGTGTATAAAAGAAACACTTGTGCTTAAATACCTTCATTATATATATGTTATATTTAAAAAATGATGAGATTTTATGCTGATATTTGATTATCTTGAGGATTATGTTATGGTAATGCAGTCGTGGTTGAAAATCTTGAAAGTATGATAAAAATAGTTTTGATCAGTTATTGCTTTAAATAACTTATGGAATATAAAGAAAAAACATAATTTGACAAAAGTACTGCCTGGCTTAAAGCGTAAGAATAAAATAATGAAAATCTTATTTACATAATGTACAAAAGGTTCGAGCCGGCTATTGGAAAACAACAATAATGATTTTTTATAAGGGAAGTATGACCTCTGGCGGTTGATTTAGCAGAGTATTTGAATCTATGAAATATAATTTGAAATAAAATAATATTTTAATATAACATGTATATATAGATGGCATGTTATTGCTTTGTGTTAACTATGGTATAGTTAGCTGGAAGTCATACTTCTAGTTCTCCTGTTGAAGAACATGTTGGCCCGAAAGCTAGAGAAATATAAATAGTAAAATAAACATAGCCCTGGATTGCCTGTTGATTTCAATAACTTATTTATATTGAGAAAGTTTAACATGCCGAAGGTACGAGATAAAATGTTTTCTTCTACCTTTTCCCTAGTCGGATGAATTGTCACACATATGTCTACTGAGTTTTCTAAAAGCTTATTTTCATATTTCCTTGAATATACCTACCCCGTATCTATATACAATACAATCAACTGAAACGGTCTGGTAGATTAAACTGGAGAAATTGCTGGGTAGGTTCACCACTGATGTAAACCAGGTATTTCCTATATACACTCATAGACATCACTTAAGGAAGTTGTAACTTTTATTCACACTTGGGTATCTCGGGTATCTTCAATAAAGGTCACTGTAATATCTTTCAGAGTTATTGTCTGAATCCTGATATACATGGTAAAAAGTACAACTTCTTTAAGTTTTGTCCATGAGTGTATATTGGTTATCTGGTGTGTCTTCAATAAAGGTTACTGTAATATCTTACAGAGTTATTATCTGAATCCTGATATACATGATAAAAGGTACAACTTCCTTAAGGTTTTCTCATCAGTATATTTCTTGATTTACATATTAGATATATTTGATCAAAATATCATTTAATTTACCATTACCATTAATTTTAAATATAAAATAGATAACATATTGTTTTAATTTTTCAAAATATTCACACCCATATTTTACAAAATTTATTTTGTCCATAATATAAATATATATATATATAAAATTGTCTCCCCATTGAATATAAAAAAAATATTTTAAAACTTAATTCTGTTGACGTTATGTGGCGCTGAGTTTGTTGTTGACACACATTAAATATGTTATAACACCTTGATAAAGGTTGGCGTTCAGCCAACTGAAATATTGGTAAAATAAATTATATTTTGATCCAATATATGCCTTTTTAATTAAATATTAGGTATAAGTATTTATTTATTTTTGAAAAAGGTGTCACCCATTCCCATTTATTAAAAGAAAGAATAACTTTCAATATACATGAAAAACATCTTCCTCTGTGTGGGTGCATGTTCACAATATATAGTTTAACCGTTCTGTGACAATATCGTTGCGGAATTTCTTGTTGTTCGATGAGAATGGTGAGATTTGATTGAAACGCAGTCGTTGAGTGGCAAGTGAAGCACACAGTTAGGAATAATCAGGACACGTGATGGGGTTTGAAAATAAAAGGCAACTGGGTTGGAGGAAAGAAAGCTTGAGAAGGCGAAGCGGGTTTTGATTGTTAATTATCTGATCACATGGTGGTGATTGTACTTAGCTACGGGATGAGCAGAGGGAGAGAGGTCCAGAGCCGATGTCACCTCCTTGGGAGCCAAAGCACAACTCTAGGTGTTGTTCCTATGAGAGCGAAAACGTTACTGATAATTCTTACTTCTCGATTTAACACCACGAGTCGTCTTCCTTCCCATTGGTCGAAGGATGGAACGTGCCCGTTTTTCTATTGGTTGACCTACTTAGTTATTGCTTCCTAATTGGACCGGCGGCTTTCTTTGGTGGAAGATATGCCCGGCCTGGTCAGGAAGTATCGGGTGTGTTCGACTCTATTTACTTCCGCGGTTATCAAATACGTCCGGTCCTGTCCGGAAATATTGGGCGTCTCTCTACTTTTATAACTTTTGCGGTCACCAGATACGTCCGGCCTCTTGTCAGGAAGTATTGACTATACAAGTTATTTATACTTGTGCCCGCTTTTAGCCTGCTTCCTATGTCTTGTTGCTACTTTCTTTCCTCCAGTTACCTTATTCTTTATTAAATCTTTGAAAATCATACATTGTACATGCATAGTGGGTCGGGGGTGCATACAATTATATACAAATTATGACATGTATGTGTGTCTGTCCTTTATGCCTGACCAAACCACTCATTGGAACGCCATGAAACTTTGGGAAGTTATTTAGTATAGTACTGGGAAGGTTTCTGAAAAATAATTTCTTGAATATCTTGAATATCCTTAGAGCTATTTGCAGATTTGTAGATTTAACTCGCAAGCAGCGCCCCCATTGCGACGATGATAACAAGTTTTTTTATCTATAAGTTTTATTATCACTAAGTTTATTATCTTAAAGATTATTTATCAAAAGTAAGATTTTCTACCTATTAATTGCGCACAAGTCAAAGTTAGTTATCGAGTATTTTTCAAGGGACCGGGAAAAATGTTCACTAGATAAAACGATGATTTTGTAATGTAGAAAATTAGGAAATACAAAATTCAGGATGACACGGCAATTTATTTGAGACAAGAATAATGATATAATTCCAAGGTAAGATACTATTCCTTCAACTTCCAATTACCGAGGGAACCAATTAATATTGATTTTATTCAACTTATCGAGTTTTTTTCAAGGGACCGGGAAAAAATGTTCACTTTATCGAGAAATTCAAATTTACGAGTTTCAAATTATCAAAATATATCTATTATTTTTTTTTATAAGTTTATAGAGAATTGTTTTAACAAATGTTCGTTAGACAAACCTTTACTCGGGTAAAACCCGGGCGAAGCCGGGTACATCCGCTAGTCTATCTATAAAAACAAAGGTCACCTCTCCGGTAAAATTAGACGCTAAAACTATAAGCGCTATCTTTTGATCGTCTCCGCAAACTAGTGGACTCGGGTCAGTGACAAAGTCACAACACCAGCTATGATCTACAAATAGACGCTTCTCAGTTTTCCAAAGCTGGTGTTTTGGCTTTGTCTTATCTAGTTTGCGTAGGTAGCCAATAAATGTCGCTTAGTTTTAGCATATAATTTGACCAGAGAGATGACTTTTTAGTTAGTATAAATAATATCCTACACGTCAGAGAGCGTTTAGTTAGTTTGTGGTTCACCTGTCAAAGAGCTGATAAGTCCGAAAGCTTGAGGAATAAAAATTATAACAAATGAAAACACCAAAACGCGAATGTTTCTTTTCACAAATAAATCAAACTTCTACTTCCATTACTGCGATTAAAAATATTATGGGGAAGAAATAATTTATTATTTAATTTAATATTATTCAATGAAAATATTCAACAGATTATTAAAGATTATCACTCTGTATTTGTAAAATCATCTTTAAAATATTTCTTTGCTTGCTTGTTCAAGATTCTCTAGCTGTAGATAGTTTTGTTGATAATTGTCGACTAGTCGTGCTGATGTTATCAATAAATACTTTCACATCTTAGGATATTTCAAGGCTTGATTTATACGTTACAATATATTAGGAGGGCTTGGCTCATCAGTGGTGAACCCTCCCAGCGGTTTCGCGAATTTAATCTACCAGACCGCTTCTTTAGAGCTTTAATACTGTATACAAGAAACGTAGCCCTGGATGTTTGTATGATGGATAACCTAAACTAACCTAACCTATTAAATGTACCAGAGAGAGAGAGAGAAATTGAAATTGATTTATATCAATGTCCATATAAGATTATATAAGGTTAAATACAGAATAAATATGATTATATAATGATAAATATAGGGAAAATAAATATAAATATATAAAACAATTGATAAATATACATCAACATATAGAGTCACGACCGTCTTTCCTCAATTCCTCATGTCACGGATGCGCGCGCATCATCATTATGATCATTATCATTGTCTAATGATAATAATAATAATAATTATTATTATATTATTATTATTATTTTATTATCAACATATATAGTCACGACCGTCTTTCCTCAATTCCTCATCGCTGTCACGGATGCGCGCGCATCATCATCATGACCATTATCATTATCTAATGATAATAATAATAATAATAATAATATTATTATTATTATTATTTTATTATCAACATATATAGTCACGACCGTCTTTCCTCAATTCCTCATCGCTGTCACGGATGCGCGCGCATCATCATTATGATCATTATCTTCTATAGAAGCTTCTATCTTTATAATTATGTATATTTACAAAAAGTCAATTCGCTCGCGCCTCTAGCGGTGAAAATGAGGGGTAATACCAGCTGACCTAATGTACATGTAAAGTTTGGAGCGGGACGTTTCACAAGAGTGACATCCACGGCTCCAATTTATAATTGTAACAAATAGTATTGGAATAAAAACATTTAATCGGGTAAAACACGGGCGTTGCCCGGGTCATTCGGCTAGTATATATATAAATACAAGGTCTTCATTGGTGGCGTCCACCGAGGGAGAGACCCCGCCACCGATGGACTGCGAGAGTTCTTTCCCACAGAGTGGGCAGGTCTAGGTGTTGGCTGGCGTTGTCCAACTCAAGACCAAGATGGTACTTGTAGAGAGATATTGAGATTGAAACTGATTTATTACCATGCTCATATAAGATTATATAAGGTTAAATACAGAATAAATATAAATATGAATAGATATGATTATATAATGATAAATATAGGGAAAATAGATATAAATATAATAGATACTTGCATTCACTGGTGAGGTTGGACTTTTGCATGAATCGGAGGGTCATTAAAGCAATTTATTTCTGAATAAAAAAGTGTCTATTGCGGGATTCGATCCGGAGTCATGGTTGTAGAATATCAACGGATTACACCACTCGTCTAACTATTTATGTCTAGATTCCGGTAAAAGTGATATATAAATGTTTACTTACCTTTCTGCTGAACTTTCCACATTCTCGGAAGTTTTCTTTCGACATCCATTCTGAACATAAACAGCTGTTTGTTTCCTCAAATATTGTCACGTCGGAAATGACAAACGTTTGAGATGACATATCACACCTTATTTGCATACAAGAACAGAATAGGCTTCCTTCTATATCATCTTCCTAACAACTTCTTTGTCAAATGTTTCAATTTAAAAATAAACTTTGACAAGACTCTCGCTTATAAATGAGCAACCTAGATCAACATACACTCGTGAAAATATTTATTTTTACAACTAGAAGAAACTAGCGTGAAATATAATAAATTTTGGCACGAATATACACTGCGTGACATTGAAAATGGAACACCAAGAAATAGTGGCCAGAAAGTGATGAAACTCGGCAGACAGAGAGAGACAGGGACGAACAATAAGTGATATTTATTTCAAAATGATAGTCATAATACAGAGCGAGAACGGCATCGGCTTAGTAGCAAGTAGGACCACCGCGGACGGCGATGCACGCAGCAACACGTCTAGGTAGAGAGTCAATCAGAGTACGGATGGCGTCCTGAGGGATGGCTCTCTATTCCCTTTCAACCATTTGCCACAGTTCGTCTTCTGAACGCGGCTGTGGCAAGGCATGCAAACGGCGTCCAATGATGTCCCAGACGTGCTCGATTGGTGAGAGATCAGGAGAGTACGGTGGCCAGGGAAGCATCTGTACATCTTGCAGAGCTTGTTGGCTAATGCGAGCAGTGTGCGGTCGGGCGTTATCCTGCTGATAAAGGGCATTGTGTACCCCCTGAAGGTAGGGGAGTGTCACCGGTCGCAGCACATCATCAACGTATCGTTGGGCCATCATAGTGCCCTGAATACGAAGTAAAGGTGACCTGGAATCATACGCGATTGCGCCCCAAACCATGATTCCACGTTGTCGCACGGTGGGGCGTTCCATAATTGCTGCCGGATTGGACCTTTCTCCACGTCGACGCCACACGCGTACACGGCGACTATCACTGGACAAGCAGAAACGCGACTCATCTGAGAACACGACCCTGTGCCATTCCGTCATCCACGTCGATCTAGCCCGGCACCATTCCAAACGTTGGCGCCTATTCGGTGGGGGGTCAATGGCAGTCTTCTTAGCGGACGGCATGAGTGCAAGCCATTAGCAACCAATCGACGGGCAATGGTTCTGGTCGAGATGGAATGATCTAGGGTGTCTTGCACATGTTGCAGGATGGCGGTACAAGTGGCTTGTGGGGCCGCCACTGCTTGTCGAAGGATACGCCGATCCACACGTGCTGACGTCACTCTGGTTGCACCGACATTCCTATAAATTGCCACATTTCCTTGTTCCAACCATCTTCTCCACAGTCGGTGCACCGTGGACGCACCAAGGTGTGTATCAGCTGCGATTTGACGTATGGACCAACCTGCCCTTTTCAGTCCGATCACCATGCCCCTCGTAAAAGCGTCTGTCTGCTTGAACTGCCTCCGTTTACGATGACCTGGCATTCTGTGTTATTACACGTGTCTTTTGACACAAGAACAAAATTTCTACAATGATTTTCCTTGAAGAAATAACGACATGAATACTGTCCTTTCTGCAAGTTACTTCCCTTATATCTTACTCCATGTGCGCACGAGAGCTGCGCATTTTACATCATTTGCATAACTCGGTTAGGCGCGTCTACCCTGAAATTTGCATAATTTTCTGGCCACTATTTCTTGGTGTTCCATTTTCAATGTCACGCAGTGTATATATTGTAACAAAGTATTTATTATTTTATTAGCACAGTATTATTTTTTATGTTTATATTTTGTTATACTTTGTACACTTCCTTCTTTTGTTTATCTTTTTGTTTATCACTCATAGTTTTTTTCTTGTCTGAAATAAATTGTTGTCTCCTCCAGAAGTTTTTGTCTTCCCCAATTTTCCACGTGGCAATATAGTAGAGTAGAATTACATATAATTTATATGAAATATAGTTGTATTAGAGAATGAGTAATGATATTCAAACACAAATTATAAAAATATTACTTTTAAGGTATCAAAAAGGTTTTTTATTTAAGTAACAACATAGGGTTATAACAAGTTCACGCTGTAGCCTCGGCAGTTACGCGTCATATGAGCAGAACATAGAAGAAAAAAGGAAGAGTTGAAGATATTAGCGTAAGATAAAGAGCAAAGACAGAACCATGTTGTATTAATGTTGTTATTGTAAATATATATGTACATTAGAAATATAATTTTAGATTATTTTAATGGACTACCTACTATGGCCTTGTCTACAATAAAGTCTACAATACAGGGATGTATCTATCTACAGTCGAAACAAAACCAAATGAATTATATCTACACTCATGAAAAAAAAAAACTAGAGGAAGTCGAAATTCTTTGATGTCTCCGTCGTTTATTATTTTTTAAAATTTATGTTCAAGAGAACAGAGGCAATTTCGTTCACACTTGCTTATATCGTGTATCTTCAATAAAGGTCACTGTAATATCTTTCAGAATTATTTTCTGAATCCCAATATACATGCTATATACATACAATATACATATACATACAATATACATGCTAAAAGGTACAACTTCCTTAAGTTTTATCCTGGGGAAGTATTGGTTATCTCGTGTGTCTTTAATAAAGGTGTCACTGTAATATCTTTCAGAGTTATTATCTTAATCCCGATATACATTCTGAAATGTACAACTTCTTTAAATTTTGTCCATGAGTGTAATTCTTATATAATTCTCTCTTTTTGTGTGTGATTTAGTATCAACACTACAACATATTTACCTCTTTATTGCCAACGATTCAGTGACACAATCACCTTTCTGTCACATTTTTCAAGGCAAACAAATCTTACGTTATTTATCTTTGCTGAGTTATGAAGATATTTAGACACGTGCAGCGCCTCGACATTTCAAATACGTTGAAATAGGAGGCAGAAATAAAAATTAACAAATCTTGTGATAAATACATTCACAAACAAAACTTAAATCTTTGATATCGCCGGTCGACCTTTTTTTTTTTTTTGAAAGAGACAGAGGTAATTTTTCTCACACTTCGTTATCTGTCTTCAATAAAGGTCACTGTAATATTCAAAATATAAGACCAAATCCAAATAATTTGATAGTATGTGACGTTTCAGTAACAGCGTTATTACTATCATCAGAAAAAAGAATAAATAAGAAAATATCACAGCATAATTTGTCTGAAGATGGTAACAATGCTGTTACCGAAACGTAACACACTATTAAATTATTTGTATTAGGTCTTGTTTTCTTGTATCTATAATCTATTATTCAAATTGTGCTTCATCATCACTGTAATAACTTTCAGAGTTATTGTCTGAATCCCGATATACATGCTAAAAGATACAACTTCCTTAAGCTTTGTCCATGAGTGTATTTACTAAAATATACAAAAAATGAGGGTTTTCAAATACCATTTTAAAATATTTGTATTCAATTTCCTTTCTCTAAAATATTTATCTTTCATCTAATTTTTTCTTTCGATACTAATATTCTCTAGGCATATCATTTTCCTCATTGAGAAAAAATTCCGTTTATTTTCTCAGACTCACAGCCCTACAAAATAGTCTGTCAATTCAGCGTTATGATTTTGTTTCATTATATACTCATAGACAAAACTTAAGAAAGTTGTACCTTTTACCATGTATATCGGGATTCAGACAATAACTCTGAAAGATATTACAGTTACCTTTATTGAAGACATACGAGATAACCAAGTGTGAACAAAATTGTCTCTGTCTCCTTTAAAAAAATGGAGGACCAGCGACATTAAAATATGAGACTTTCTTAAGATTGTTCATTATAGTATATATATATATATTAAAAATAAAGAAGGCATCTCCTGACCACGAGCACATGTTCTTTTTAGATGGCAGATTAATATCAACACCTGACCCACTTATCTTTTATTTTTTTCTATTGTTTTTTCATATATATGTATATATATAGATGGAAAATTTGCCGGGAGGAAATTAATCCATAGAAGCAATGGGCGCTTCTACCGTCAAAATAAACGTAAAAATCTGACGCCATCTATTGACCGTCGCCGCAACTAGCGGCCTCGGGTCGGTGACAAAGCCACAACACCAGCTTTGGCAAACTGAGAAGCGTCCACCTAGAGACCATGGTTTCGGGCTAATGAAAAGATGGCGTCAGATTTTGACGTTTATTTTGACGGGAGAAACGCCCATTGCTTCTATATATATAATTTGCTTTTCCTTTCGTTTAGTGATTGTCGAATATGTATTTTAAAATACAACAAAAATATCACCAAAAATAATTATAAGTTTATATTAAAATATGTTTTTTATATGGCAGAATGCCATCTAGTGGAACAGAAATCTACTAAACATTGATTCAACCTGTTTCCTGATATTTGGTCAACCTATTTTCTTGATAAATCAAGAAAAGCTAACCACGAACGCATTATCATTTGATTTGTACATAATGTACTTTGTAATGAAGATGTCTTATCATGTTGTACACCGTTTTTTGCCATATTTCGCCGCATTCTCTAGCAGCAGAAATGTTGCAGACGACATCTCAGATTCTGTTTGTTTACCGGAAGAAGGTAGGGTTACCAGATGTTTATTTACTAAGAAGCGAGTGTCACTACCATCGTTACTGGAAATGTCAAATGTTTGTTGAATTCACCAAATTCCGTGTCTCTCTACACCTATATTCTCCATACCTACATTTGAAGAGAAACAATGTTCACAAATGTAAACCTTGATATAATAAAGACACAGAACTTTTAACCATCTATTAACACACTAACGGTAGAAACGCCGAATGGTTATATAGGTTTATACAATCATAAAGATAGAGGCTGCCTGGCCGGCATGGTATTCCTACCTCTATTCCTACCTTATTCCTACATTTGAAGAGAAACAATGTTCACTAATGTATACCTTGATATAATAAAGACACAAAACCTTTGTCTCTCTATTAACACACTAACGGTAGAAACACCGAATGGTTATATAGGTTTATACAATCGTAAAGGTAGAGGCTGTCTGGCCGGCATGGTATTCCTACCTCTATTGCTACTCTATTCCTACATTTGAAGAGAAACAATGTTCACTAATGTATACCTTGATATAATAAAGACACAAAACCTTTGTCTCTCTATTAACACACTAACGGTAGAAACACCGAATGGTTATATAGGTTTATACAATCGTAAAGGTAGAGGCTGCCTGGCCGGCATTCATAAATATTTAAATTAAACATATTTCGGTCAGTAAATCTTAAAAAAAAAAAGATTTACTGTCCGAAATATCTTTAATTTAAAGAAGGTATATGCAAATCAATATCGCGCCATCTATATATAACAAATGAAAACATTAAGACGCGAATGTTTCCTCTCCCAAATAAATCAAACTTCTACTGTCCTTACTGCGATAAAAATATATTGGGAGGGCTTAGCTCATGAGCGGTGAACCCTCCTAACGGTTTTGTCAATTTAATATACCAGATCTCTAATTCTATATATGCATAGGTTAGCGGATCACTGAAAAGGCGATACAAAAATACTAAGTGTCTTCTAATACTCTTATTTTTTATTTTAAACGATATTCCTAATTTTTCTGCCAACTGTTGAATTAGTATTACATGTAGACAAATCCCGCATCGGTCAGCGATTCAGACAAATGCTTGTAAATTCACGGATTTTTACATTGATAGAAAGTGAAAAGTATCAAAGTTTTGTTACAGTGTGTGTGTGTCGTGTCGCTCCGGGCCACGAAAGAAGTTTAAGGCAACAAAACTACTATTTTCCTAAGGCTGGACTGACTAACTTTATTTATCCTTCCTATTTACCAGGTCTATTAGTATGAAACGCGAAAATATTCAGTGAATTCAAAAGTTCACCAATTCCATACAACAAAATATTTTTTATTCAAAGTAATTGCCCTGATTAGCTATACACTCAGACCACCTTTCAGGCAATTTTCGAATTCCTTGTCTGAAAAATTCTATTCCTTTTGAGTCGAACCAGTCAACAAGCTATTTTCGGAGTATGTCTGAGTTCGAAAATTCCTGGTTTTTAGGGCGTGTCCTAAAGATGTAAAAAGGTGGTAGTCCGACGGTGCTAAGTCTGGTGAGTACAGCGGGTGGGGTAAGAGTTCCCAGCCCAAGTCCTTTATGGTGTTTTTGACCACTGTAGCGTTGTGGGCTGGAGCGTTGTCATGCTACAGTATCAGCTTGTTGTGCTTTTCACGCAATTCCGGTCTTATTTCATTCAATGCCTCTCTCAAACTGTGCATTTGTGTTCGTAGCGACTAGTATTGACCGTTTCGCCAGGTTTCAGGAGCTTGAAATATACTACGCCGGTCTGGTCCCACCATACGCAAAGCATTGCCTTTTTTCCTAAGCGATTGGGCCTAGGCTTCTGTTTTGGAAATTGGCCGAGCAGGCCCCACGACTTTTGGCGCATAGGATTGCTGAAGTGGATCGATTTCTCATCAGAAGTTACGATTCGGTGCAAAAATGACTTCTTTTTATGCCTGGCGAGCAGCCCTTCGCAGGTTACCAGACGCCGTTCTTGCTGCCTTTCGCTCAACTCGTGGGGGACCCATCTGGAAAGCTTTTGGGTCATTCTGAGGCTGTTTAAACGTAGGAAAACAGCACCTTGAGACACCTCGAGCTGTTTCGCGAGTTTCTCCTGCGTTTGGGTACTGTCCTCATCCAACAAAGCTTGCTGTTCAGCGTTCTCGAACTTTTGGTGCGGTTTTCCACGTGGTTCATTATCAAGTTCGAAATCGCGACTTTGAAATTTTTTAAACCACCTGTAACACTGCGATTTGCTCAGAGCGTGGTCGCTGTAAACTTCCTCGAGCATTCGGTGGGCTTCAGTGGCACTTTTCTTCCAGTTGAAGGCGAACAACAAAACTTCCCGCAAATGGGCACTTTTTGGCTCGGAAATCACCATTTTCCATGGGCTCCAGAAATTTTCCACGATTTGAATTTTTCTAAAACTCCACGCATGCTGATGCCATGTGAGTCAAAAAACAAAATGCCTTCAACAGCGCCACCGTCGGCTCAAATAAAGTTGCACAGCGCCCTCTGGCAGCCATTTTCGCGTTTCCTACTAATAGACCTGGTATAGCACAAATACGTTCAATTAAAACTATGTAAATTAAATAAGAACAAAGAGAAAATATGCAAAGATACAACACAGTGTTTCCTGGTAATGATGGAATTGTAATATTCTTCTTTCTAACAGTACGAGTGAGTTGACATCAAAATTTCGGAATATAAAGTAAAATTATCAATTTTTATTTAAGCTATTATAATAAAAAAAATATAGTACAAATGTGAAAAAAAAAATTGTACTAGGGGATAATATGCATAAATTAAGAAAAAGGCATCTCCTTATCGTGTAACATAGAGTTGCTGATGGCTTGCACCATCTGTCGGAATAAATATCAACTATACTACAGATGTCGCAAGCCATCAGCAACTTTCAGTTGCACGTTAAGAAGATGCCTTTTTCTTAACTTAATATAATGAAGTTTCATAATATATTTTGAGATACTATTAAGAATTTGTATTGAATAAACTTAATGAAGATAAAAAAATATTTCACTCAAAAGAGTTTTTAAAGAAAAGATTAAAAATAGCTATAATGAACTCCTAGCGTGTAATGAATGTTTATTTTTTTGGGTGAAAAAAAACATCTTTGTTTTTACCTTTTATTGCTGGTATACGCGAAAAAACAACCTATTTATAATATTAAAATGTTGATTTTGTTTTCCTTATTTTATTTGAAATATCATCGTAAAATATAAAGAAGTTTGTTTTATGTTTAAAAGAAACATTCCTTGTCTCAATCCGATAGTCAACAAATATATAACTGGATGAATGCAATGGTGTTTGATCAAGGTCTTCTCTTTGGTTTATATAAATTCTACAAGTCACCGTTCGGAGGAGATTAATAGAATCGCCGAATGTCGTGGTTCATTTGGATGGGGAAAGCGAAGACTAGAACGTGGCTGATTCCACACTAGCCTGTTCAGTGATTCGCTAACCTTGACGTATGTACAAAGGAACGTGTGGCCATTGGACATGTGTCGGACCTGTAGGCTGTTGTTGGGTGCTGCGCTACCAGGAGTATAGGAAGGGGATCGGTGGAAGGATTTTCTAAACCGTTGGTTTCCGATCACTACGACCCGGGTTCGATTCCCACATTGGGCACTTTTTTTCTGATTAAAAAAAAATGCTCCAATGGCTCCCGATTCTTGCAAAATTCCAACCCCACCAGCGAGTGCAAGTAACCAAAACGGGGCTTTGGTACATTCGTAAGTGCAAAGTCGAACTGCTCTTCACATGTGTAGACATGTGGTGCACTTACAGTGAAAGCAGTCACCTACTTCTACCCACCATGATTATCATCATGGCCTGTACCACGTGTACTAGGGATAAGCAAAAAAAGGAGTATAGGAGCTCCATCTATGCTTCCTTTCTTCCTGTTGGGAATCTGTATAAGACCGATGGTCTTAATAAGGCTTTGTTGTATAAAAGAAACATTCGCGATTTAATGTTTACATTCCCTGTATATAGGTGGTGCGTTATATCTTTATATAAAATACTAGACGGGTGACCCGGGCTTCGCCCCGGGATTGACCCGTGTGCATATCTACCCGAGTGATATATATTTAGATAAGATTTTTTAAAATAATTGTTTGTTATTAGCATTATCTATTTGTTTGCATCAGCATAATTTAATCTAATCTTTGATAGAGGGCGCTGTTCGTGAGCTAAGTAGAATAATTTGAATATATAGTTTTAATAATTGATTTATATATATTTTAAAATAGCCTATAGTCTTCCCCGTATTTTTTTTACCTATGTATGGAAATTTTGGTTTGAATTAGTGAACTACTGCGAATTTGTATACCGGACAAACAAACAAACAAACATACAAACATTGATTTTTTATATATATAGATATCGGTGGATTGGAATAGAATAAGGGGAAACCCATCTATAGGTGTGATGTACTACCCATCTAACTATACAAGCCACGCGGAGAATTATCCCAATATCTCTGGTATATTTGTCAACAGAGATATATCTACACGTGTAATGATGTTTACGTGGATTTACCTACTGTTATTACGTTCTATCGTACAGATAGAGAACTTTGGTCTTGTGTCTAATATATCAACGACGGAATTCAGTTTTACGGAAAACACATATCGCCATATTTGAGATGAATCTCTCTAGAATCTGGTAGACCAGAAGACCAGGTATCTGGTAGACTTTCTCAATAAGATTCCTAAAATACAATCAACCTATAGATATATATATACACTCATGGAAAAAAAAACTTAAGGAAGTAGAATGTCTTTGATATCGCCAGTCGTATATATTTTTAAGAAGACAGAGGCAATTTTGTTCACACTTGGTTTTCTCGTGTATCTCCAGTAAAGGTCACTGTAATATATTTCAGATTTACTGTCTGAATCCCGATATACATGCTAAAAGGTACAAATTCCTTGAGTTTTGTCCATGAGTATATATAGTCTGGTGTTATGATATTGCTTTGGGCCAATTGGTTCAATCATTTGAGATTTTCGTGGAAAAAAAGAATGTGGCGTTACCTTTCGTATCCATATACTGTTGACCTAATGGTTTGAATACCTATTTTTAGAGCCTTTTTAAACTTCTAGGAGTACCTATGTAAGGATGGAAGTTTATCCCGGTCTTATCGAGACTTATCACAATATTCTATTTCAAACTCGGAGAAAAATATAAAACATCAAAGATTGTGAATTAAGAAAGAAAAAAACTTTCAGTTGCACGAATAAGAAGATGCCCTTTTTTCTTTCTTAATTTATGCATCTTATCCCAGTACAATATCACATTTGTACTATTTTTTCACAAAGACTTTGAAGTAATTGAAGGTAACCAGGCATTTTTTCTTATTGAGATTTTGGTTAACAGAATGTGGAGAAGATAGATAATATTTATAAAGAAGAAAAACCATTCTTCATTAGAGAAGGCTTTATAAAGAATATTTATTTTAGCTTTTATATAGTATATAAAAAAATTTCACTCTAAATGAAACTATTGGAAATGATTTTTTAAGCTATCGGATCTCGCTATAACTGTGTAGAAATATTTTTCTAATGTGTAGTTAGCATTCTTGATTTCAGCATTCCATTTAAACTATAAACATCATATATATACAATAGTAGAGCGGTCTAGAGATTTATTTGGCGAAATCGCTGAGATGGTTCACTACTAATGAGCCAAGCCCTCTCATTCAATAACTCATATCATTGCAGTAAGGTCTGTAAAGATAATATTTGATGATATATTGTTGAAAAGAAACACATTGCCAGTAAATTGATTTGTTAAAATTTTTATAAATATCATGTTGGATTTCCACCAATGGAGAATAATGTTCGGATTGATAGTCTAAACAAACCAACAAAACATCCGAGAAAGCAGTATATAGTAGAAAATGTGCATCATCCATGGACCCTTCCAGATACTTCTATTTACATACTGTCTTTTAAAGTATAAATGATATTGTATGTTCTCTTGTTCTATGTGATCTGATCTACTTGTCTACTTATCATATAATATCCTTGTACATTAGAACCTCCATGAGAGGACACTCGCGCTAGAAGACACCTCTCTACAAAGGACAGTTTTCATTTGCAAGATTACAATTTTTACTATTTAGAAACTGTCCGATGAGAGAACACCTCTCCCTCTAAAGGACACTTTGGCTTTGCACAATTAGGTGTTGTCCTTCACAGGGATGTTCCACTTTATATATATATATATATATATATATATATATATATATATATATATATTGTTGCACCAGGTTGCGGCTTGGCAGACTCTTCAGCCTGGATTCTCTCCTGTGCTGGGTCTTGCATCTTACCAGAGCGTGTTTCAACCATCCTACAAATTTATAAAAGGGAATAACGAGATAAGTCTTCTTTAAGTAGCCACCAGAATCCTTTCTTTATTTTCTCACATCAAAGAGAGCAGTGAAGTCACACGTGTACCTAAATACAAATAATGATAATCTAAAAAATAATCTGTTTTAAATAAATATCATAGAATATAAAAATAAATAAATATATAATTTAAATTTCAAATATATTAAAAATGATATAAGAAATACGCCATTAATCATGATGTAACACTTCCCCCTCTCCAGAGGTCGTCACGTCCTCGTGAGTTACCTCATCAATTCTCTCAAAATAGGGTTTGAGTCTTGAGACATGGACAATCAATGGGTCTTGGCCAGGATTATCTTTCGGCTCAATTAAGTAATTTACGTTAGACAGCTTCTTTAATATTCGATATGGGCCAAAATATTTTCTCAATAGTTTTTCACATTTTCCGATTTTCCTGACTGGTGTCCAAACTGCCACTAAATGTCCTGGTTCATAGATTCTCTCGTTGTGTTTTTTGTCATAGTTTCTCTTCATTCTTTCTTGAGTCTTCTCTGTGTTGTTAATGACTACCTGTCTCGTCCTTGCTATTTTATCTAAGTAATTTTCTATATATTCGTCATAATCGTTCATGTTACTGTCAATTGGGATATTATCGTCGTCTAAGAGGGACATGGGTTCCCTCCCAAATAACAGGAAAAATGGAGAGTAGCCTGTGGTTTCTTGAATCGTGGTATTGTACGCGTGGGTGACGAAAGGGAGGATTTCGTCCCAGTTTTTCTGGTCTGTATTTACATACATGCTTATCATGTTGATTAGAGTTCTATTTAGCCGTTCCGTTAGTCCGTTAGTCTGGGGATGGTAGCTCGTCGTGAAGCAGTGTTTAACTTTGCACATTTTCATAACCTCCTTCATCAAATTGCTAGTGAACTGTGAACCTCTGTCACTAATAAGAAACCTTGGGGCCCCGTGACGTAAAAAAATTTGTTCGATTAAAAATGTAGAGACTTCTTTCACTGTTGCTTCTGAGACTGCCTTTGTTTCAGCGTACCTGGTATAATAATCAGTCAACACAATTATCCACTTCCTTCTTCTTTTCGTTGATGGCAAGGGACCAACAAAGTCAATCCCGATTCTTTCAAAAGGGTAGTTAGCTGGGGGAATGGGTTGCAAAAGTCCAGAGGGCGACTGATTTGAACCTTTCCGACTTTGGCAAAGATGGCACGTCTTTACAAATTCTGAAACATCTTTCAGCATGGAAGGCCAATGATATTTATTCTTCAAACGATATGTGGTTCTGGCGACGCCTAGATGGCCATTCAGCATATGGTTGTGGAATTCACTCATGATTTCTTTCCTTCTCTTCTTCGGCACTACCAGCAACCATGCTCTGCCTTCAGGGTTTGGGTTCTTCTTATATAGACATCCATTTTCCTCTTTAAAATTCTGTGTGATTGCTCGTTTGCTTCCTTTAAGGCTTTTCTTAACATTTTCTATGAATTCATCCTCTTCATTTATTATCTGATTCAAAAATAGTCGTTCATAATCTTCGACCCAATCCATTTCAGGTAGGGGTCCTCTAGATAAGCCATCAGCATCCATATGTTTTTTACCCGCTTTGTGTATTATGTCAAAATCGTATTCCTGAATTTTCAGTGCCCACCTTGCAAGTCTACCTGTTGGATCTTTAAGATTTTTCAGCCAGCACAATGCGTGATGGTCTGTAATTATCTTGAAGTGTCTTCCATATAGGTAGGGTCGTAGTTTTGATATCGCCCACACCACAGCCAAACATTCCTTTTCGGTGGTTGAGTAATTTTGCTCAGCTTTACTTAGAGTTCGACTCAAATATGATATCACCTTCTCTTCCCCACAGATAATTTGGACCAGTGTTGCACCTAAGCCGATGTTAGAGGCGTCTGTGTGAATGTAGGTGGCTGCATTTGGATCAAAGTGACCTAAGATTGGCGGATTTATCAGAGCTTTTTTAAGGTTTTGAAATGCTTCCTCTTGTTTTTCTGTCCAGGTAAATTGCGCATTTTTCCTGATGAGTCCTGTCAATGGGTCAGCAATTAATGAGAAATCTTTAATGAATTTTCTATAATAGGAACACATTCCTAGGAACGATTGTACTTCTTTGACCTTCTTGGGCTGAGGAAAATCCCTAACGGCTTTGATATTATATTCGGCCGGTTTTATACCCTGTTGGTTTGTTATATGACCAAGGATCTCAAGTTCTTCAAAAGCAAATCTGCATTTCTTGTCGTTCAGTTTCAAATTAGATTCACTAAAACATTTTAAGACAGCTTCAAGTCTTTTAAGGTGGGTTGGAAAGTCTGAGCTGTATATAATAACGTCGTCCAGATAACAAAGGCAAATCTGCCATCTTAGATTTCCAAGCACATTGTCCATATTCCTCTCAAAAGTAGCAGGGGCGTTGCATAGTCCAAAGGGCATGACGTTGAATTCATATAAACCGTGGGTCGTAGTGAAAGCTGTCTTCTCCTTGTCTTTCTCTTCAATTTCGACTTGCCAATATCCCGATCTAAGGTCTATTGCTGAGAAGTACTTCGATCCTTGGAGAGTATCCATTACGTCATCAATTCTTGGAATTGGGTAAACATCCTTCACTGTTACATCATTCAATTTTCTGTAGTCAACGCAGAATCTGTACTTACCATCTCGCTTCTTGACCAAGATTACAGGGAAGGACCATGGACTCGAGGATGGTCTAATTATGCCGTCTCTGAGCATTTCATCAATTTGTTCTTTTATGATTTCTCGCTCTTTCGCGCTCACTCTATACGGCTTGTGTTTGATCGGTTTTCGCGCCTTCTGTATCGATCCGATGTTTCGCTAAGTTGGATCTTCCTAATCCCGACGAAAACAAATCCTCGTACCTTTCCAAAACTTGTTTCAATTGCTCCTTTTCCTTATATGCTAAATTTTCGTTTATCTGAAATTGGGGTTCTTCATGCTCTTTTTGTTCACTTTCTTCCACAAGATTCACTTCGGCTGGCTGGCTTCCAAAGCACAATGTTTGGTTTTTTAATATTTTTAATGGTCGAGGGTAAGGGTTTGTTATCCAGATATATGTTTCCTTATTCACAACATTTATTAAGCTTCTCGCTAGTCGAAGTCCATTTGTTTGAAACATTTTATGGTTCTCCTCGATGATGTATTCGCCATCCTCTGCTTCTACAAATGCATTAATCAATTTAATAGAAAGTTCTGGTATAATGGCATCCTTTGCACTTTTTATTTTCTTCTGTTGATATTTGATTACGTCACGATTTTCTGTCAAGTCATATTTGATTATTTCACGCTGACAATCAATTTTTGCGTTCATTTTCTTAAGAAAATCACGTCCAAGTATAAATATTCGCAAATGTGTTCTCATTATCACAAATTGATGTGTGATTGTTTTGTCATCAAATTTTATATTTAAAATAATATTTCCTACGATATCTAATTCTTTGCCATCGGGTCCGGAGCACATTTTATCAGGATTTATTATTTCAAGACCTGTGTTGAGAGCTGTATTAAGGTCGACCACTGAAAGATCGGCGCCTGTATCAATCAAAGCTTCGCAGATACCGATTCTATCCACGTTAATGTTCATTTTATATTTGGGGTCCAACTTTTTAATTCCATTTATGGTCGACTTGCTTTGATTGACGGACTCAGGCGCGATGTTTAGTTTAAATCTTCTAATGCGGCATATCTATTCCTTGTAGGGATACTCGAGTACGGGCTATTACTTACGTCCGCGTAGAGCAGAGGTCTCGACTTCTGAGTTCCATTATCCATTCGGATTTCTTCTTCGACCTTGTCTTGTGTAACTATGGGGTCCTCTTCCACAATTCTTACAAACCTGACTCTGCAATACCGCGCTACGTGTCCTGGCTTGTTACACTTGAAACATATTGGTCTCCCGTCTTCTGTCCTATTCCTATTTGAATTTGGATTCTTATTGTATGTTTTACTTGGGTAGACCGGTTTTGGCTCAGGATTGGGAGTGTAAGATCGTCTAGGGGCAGATACCTGGGGCAGAGGCTTGTTCTGGTAATACCTCGGAGTGGGGGCCTGGGCTTGGAGGTGTTCTGGTAGTACCTCGGAGCGGGGGCCTGGGGCTTGGAGGTGTTCTGATATGGTCTTCTGAACGACGTAGCATTCTTCCATTGCTCTTGATGATGGGGACGAGGAGAGCGTGGTCCATTATAAAGAGCTTTTGATTTTTCTGCACGTTCTTGGTAATTCTTTTCGAACAAATCCAGCTTTTTACAAATTTCTAGAAGTTCATTGGTATTTTTAGGAGGGTTTAGGTGAAGGGCAAAAGAGTATTCTTTCTTTAACCCTCCAATAACCCAGTTTATTTTAGTCTCTTCTTCCATTTGGGGGTCGACCTTGTTGCACAGTACAAGGATATCCTCTGCGAACCTGATTGCAGGTTCATTCCACTGCTGCATTCTGTTTAGCCTCATCTTCATTTCTTCTTTGTTGGCGTCTGAGGCAAAATCCTGAATTAGGCGGCTCTTGAAATTTTCCCAGCTGGTGAAACTTATCTTGTGTAGGTTCAGCCAGGTTTTGGCGCTACCAATCATATTCATGGCAGCATAACGAGAGATAATGTAGTCTGCCCAATGGTACAGGAAGCCAATTTCTTCAAGAGATTCAATCCATGGGCGAGGGTCTTCCGTTCCATCAAACTTGGGGATGTCGATGTTGGGATTCAGGACAACTGGGTCGGAACTAGCATCTCTACCAATTGTTGCACCAGGTTGCGGCTTGGCAGACTCTTCAGCCTGGATTCTCTCCTGTGCTGGGTCTTGCATCTTACCAGAGCGTGTTTCAACCATCCTACAAATTTATAAAAGGGAATAACGAGATAAGTCTTCTTTAAGTAGCCACCAGAATCCTTTCTTTATTTTCTCACATCAAAGAGAGCAGTGAAGTCACACGTGTACCTAAATACAAATAATGATAATCTAAAAAATAATCTGTTTTAAATAAATATCATAGAATATAAAAATAAATAAATATATAATTTAAATTTCAAATATATTAAAAATGATATAAGAAATACGCCATTAATCATGATGTAACAATATATATATATATATAGTATATTTCGTGTTTATTTCCAATATATTGCTTTAATCCCTCTATTTCTCTCTATAAAAATCAACGTATATATTTCTTCCTTATTAACAATTTTATTAACGTTTGAGCTCTCAAGTCTAGTAAACTTCCCAGCGTAAACTACAGTTGTTTTCTTAACAGCCTTAAACAAAAATGATATTTTTTATGTGAAAAAAGCTAATGACTTGAAGCAAATTTCACAGTTCGGTTTAGTTATCCTCGAATTTTCCCGTCGAACACGTGCTACCGGTTCGAACATTGTAGCAAAGGACGGGTGGATACAAGTTGGAGACAAGGTTGTCCGCCGTCTCTCACCACCAGTCTGTAATTGCTACTGAAACGGCCCTAGATTGGATTCCGTTTTATCCCCCCTCAGCCTATAAATCCTCGGGAGGTTTTTTTTGTAAACGGGTTGTTGAACTTTTTGTGACTTGTGTTTAGATAGCTTGTACTCAGTACTTATTGCCTTTAATCCCTTTCTTTGACATCCCTCCAAACATCTTCCATCTTCAGTCATCCGGGTATTTTAGTCTACGTGTGGATTGTTTCATTCCATCATGGTTATAGTCTCTAGGACAGTAGAACTTCTCTCTAAAGAAACCCTAAATGAAGAGTTAAAATATTCTTTAGGGAGAGATTTCTTCTTATCGGAGAGTTTCTAATTGGTATAAATCGCAATTTTGAAAACTGATCTTTTTGAGAGATGTCATCAAGCGAGTGTTCTCTCTTGAAGGTTTTTCTACTGTACCATAGTAATACCTAGTACTATAGTAACCCCTATAGTACCATAGTAAGACCTCTACTATCCTTTGTATCTTTTCATTATCTTTATTTATTTGAAGAAGAAACAAAAGTTAACGGCGACGTGTTTCTTAAAGCTGTAAATTCGGCAAGCTTTCGGACTTTACGTCCTTCGACAGGAAACTTTCCAAGAAACTGAAAGATAATGTTTATATACAGGTAAATATTTACATAATAAGAACTTTTCTAAGCGAATTTTTGATTATTATACAGAATTATTTCCTCTTTATCTATGTAAACAAATTTTTGTTCTAAGAAAAGGATGACTACCTTAGGATGCTAGGAAAAGGCAAAAAAAAAAAAACTATCTGAACCATCTCTTGTAATCTTTATTTATATTTACACTTAGATTTAAATGGGAATTAAATACTAATAGATATTTACATGTTAATTCCTGACTTTATAATCTTATAAAATCCACAAACAATCCAAGGTTAAGTATATTATATCACGTCAGGCGTGTATAGTTAGTTGGAAGTTATACTTCTACTTCTCCTGTTCAAGTAATGTTCGAGATACTTTAGCTATATATTAAGCTCTAATATGACCCGGCTTCTGTCTGCGTGATTGTTTTCACTTGATAATTTATCGAAATTTTGACGAATGGATTAAGTAAACTATACTTAACACTTTGTTGATTCCATTAAATCAATGGATGTTTGTTTTCTCCACCAAAACTGATGAATAAATTCTTAAGATCATTTCACCTATAGATAGCGGGAGTTTGACATATAGGCTTTTCATAGCCTATGCAAATTAACTCAATGACAAACATATTTGCATATAATTAACATTTGTCAAAACAATTATTATGTTTATTTGCTCTTTTCCAGATTA